>JAHZNE010002978.1:0-10223 GCA_027744055.1 Callyntrura sp. NNG-2020
CTTCCTCCTACCTAACTCCTAATGCTAATGCTATGCTATATCAATTCAACTTATACGTTTGTTTGTTGTCCATTTCCCAAGTCCGAAAAATACGGTATTATATTAATTAATTTTTTAGGCAGTTATCGCATACGTTAGGTAATTTGGTAGTTGGTTATGACATAATATTGAGTCTTTCCACTCCTTCTTTTCCGCCGATTGTGTACCGTATGATTGCTTTTTCGAAGCCGACAAGCATGGGAGTCTTTTGTGCTACCAGTACCTGAGTACCACTGACAATGTCCCAAGGCTGTTTCTAAATAGGCAGTTCTAGAGAATCCGTTTGCTGGTTGAATAAGTTGTTTTGTTGGCCATTGTGGGTTTGGCTTCCACTGCACAGTGGTGTCAGTTTTCAAATTTGATTAGTTATTCCGGTGGAATTTACGATTATATATTTAAAATGCTGTCGTTAACGGCTTATGCTGCATCCGATTCTAGCAAGTCAGAGTCTTCATCAGAAACATCCAGCTCCTCTGACGATGAATCCAAAAATTCTTCGCCCAAAAAGAATAGTTTAAAGAAAGGCAAAGTAATTATTAACGCTTCATCTGAAAAGTCTAATGATGATGAGGACACGTCAGACCTTCCAGACCATCTCAAACCGGTTCAGAGTGATAGTCCAAGTATATCCGCTGCAAGTCAAATGCAAATCGTTGCGGCTCCAGATGTGGTAGTAAATGTAAGTTTGATAAAACAGTATCAACTGTTTACTAAGATTGAAAAAATATTTTTAAAATAATGCTCTATAATGCATGCAATTTAACATTCTCACATTTCATCCTTAGAAAACGATGGACCCACGAAGACATATAGATCCAAAAACCAAAGAGTTGGCATATAATCCGAAGTATGAAGAGCTTTTTGCACCTGTATTGGGTCCCGAAAATCCTTTCAAGACAAACCAACAGAAAGCCGTTAAGAACACACTATCTGGATACGTTGAGAAGGCACATGTCAACGAGTTTCAGTTTGAAAACCAGAGACGAACATTCACAAGCTATGGTAGGTAACGGTTTAGTAAACAGAAGGTATAATTACTTAGGGCGCAATATTCGTGTCATATTTTACATTTAACCAAACATATTTGCTTATTTGCACATTTAGGATATGCCGTGGATCCTTCTATAGATTCGTCTGCTGCAGCAGTTCCGAAACTTGTAGGTTCAGCACCAGAAGGTCAAAAAGAAATAAAGACTGTTTTTGAAACGATAGCAAAGCGTCCAAAGGACAAAAGGAAAAGGGAAAGAAATGATTGCCCTGAAGATATTGAAGGTTTCTTGGGCCCATGGGGCGGATACGTAGACGAACAGAAAGTGGCTAAGCCAAACGAAGTACAAACAAATTCTGTCTTTATTAACAATAATTTATTTTTATATGTGTCCTAATACCTCCATGTATTTACTAATATGTTAATATAAAAGTGTATTTCCTACTTAACTAATGCTTTAAGAATGCATTTCCAACACATGGAAATGCATTCTTAAAGCATTAGTTGTCATTGTCATTGATTAATAAGAAGAAGAATCAATGATTATATTTTTTAAACATCCTTGTTTTGTAGGGTATGACCGCTTTATCAAACTTTGGGATACTGAAAAAGGGGAATGCATTTCTAGGTTTACGAATAGAAAAGTTGCATATTGCGTTAAATTTAATCCGGAAGAAGATAAACAGCATCTCTTTGTCGCAGGGACATCTGATAAAAAGATTGTTTGTGTAAGTTTTATCATTATTATTAATATTTTCTGAAAGTACCGATTTAGGGAACATTGGCAAGTGCGAAGTGTCTAGCTAGTAGCCGACCACACGCACCCAACACGTTTTGACTATAGTGACTAGTGAACATTTGATTGTTATTTAGTGGGACACACGCTCTGGAGAAGTGGTGCAGGAATATGATAGACATCTTGGAGCTGTCAATACAATTACCTTTGTTGATGATAATAGGAGGTTTGTCTCTACGTCGGATGATAAATCCTTGCGAGTTTGGGAATGGTATATTTTTAAAACTATTTTTTAATTAATAGTGAAAATCAAGAAAGTACAACAAAGTAATTGTATATTTATTGTTACAATTTTTCTTGTCTTCAGGGATATTCCTGTGGACATGAAGTATATCGCGGAACCCAGTATGCATAGTATGCCTGCAGTAACTCCTTCTCCTAACCAAAAATGGCTTGCTTGTCAAAGCATGGACAACAAAATTATGATATTTACTGCGATGAACCGATTCAAATTGCACAGAAAGAAAACATTCAAAGGACACATGGTTGCTGGATACGCTTGCCAATTGGATTTTTCTCCTGATATGAGGTACAGTTGTACAGTGCAGTAAATATACGTGTTACAAAAACGCAATGTTAATGTCTGTAGTCAAATTAATTCATTTACAAATATCGGGTTTTTAATTTTTTCATAGCTATTTGATATCTGGTGATGCCGACGGAAAGATATTTGTATGGGACTGGAAAACAACAAAAGTATATAGCAAATGGAAGGCTCATGATAACACATGTATTAGTGTATTGTGGCATCCTCACGAAACGTCCAAAATTGTCTCCGCTGGATGGGACGGATTAATTAAACTGTGGGATTAATCCTTTTATCTATATGATTGTTATACCTATTTTTAATAAAAGAATATAAATATATCTGCCCTTTAAAATGACATTTATTCAATTTGTTGTACTTCTACTATATCAATATTTTTTATAAAATCAGTCAGCAAGAAAGCCTCATGATGAACCGACACGACAAGTAAATTGTTTCTTGTTAAAATATTGAGATTGGATAAACAGGATTTATATTAATGATAGTTATCGAGAAACATCTTTATTTATAAATCGCACTATTTATCAATAAATTTTAACATTCTTCCTTTGTTTGACTTTGGTGATAAACGTAGTAGTAGTAATGTGTGTAAATAATAATAATAATCCAATGATTAGTCCAAAGTCCAAACAATGACAAATAAATATTCTATTCTGCAAAATGGATTCTGATAATCAGTTTCATTCGCCAAAATGGGCACTTGCAAAATAATGGAAGCCTTGAATGATAAGAAATTAAAAAAACATGAAGACGAAGACATGAATCATTCCTTGCATTATTGTGATCATATCAAGACACATGCCTGTTGCCTCAATAAAACTATCAGTGTGCTGAAAGATCGCGGGAACTTCGAGCAAAATGTTTATTTTTGTGATATGTTATGCAATACATTGGGTTGTATATGTGCGGATTTTTACTTGAGCCCAGCACAACAAACAACAGCGAGCGACCTAAGCAAATGCTAGCTATTGTGGCTTCCTGGCTGGAGTCGGGTCTACAACACAAACAAATGCTCTTATGAATTCGATTGGAAGTTAGAAGCACATCTAGAGGCGATGAGTATGTGAATTGTGTTTGTGCTTATCTGCTTTGGATTACTACGTAGCCACATGCATTATAGTTAACATTTTGTTGGCGGTCTGGAAGTGACTTTGCGCTTTGCGGTAGCGTGGTGGTCGTTTCTGGGATGCTTTAAGACTTAGTTTAGTGGAATTTAATTTGTCCAGAATATCTGGTGACAGATGACTGATGAATTTTCCGCTGTTGACCGGTAGGATAAAGAATATAATAGGTTTAGTCGAGCAAGTTAGTTGTAAGTTGTAGCGTTTAGTTTGTTACCAAAATATTTATTGAAATTGTGCCACGGTCTGGAAAAATTTGTATGTCATACGTTGTACGTGCTGAGATCTTTGGTAGAGTGAATGTGTCAAGGCATTGTATTACTAATGTATTTTGAAATAGGAATAATTAGAACAATTAAACAAACCTTAAAAAGTGACATCTACAAATACGTACGACTCTGAACCTTTACTCTGAATGTGATTACTGAGAGTACAATTAGTCAATAACTATTGGAAATCAACGTTCACCTTGCTTGTGAGTAATTATAATGTACTGGTGCCTTGAATATTTAAAAAATTTAAGCCTTAATTTAATTGTACTGACACTGACTATCGTGTAAAATTTTGTATGCTACTATACTAACAATACAGACAAAATATACAATCAAAGGTGTGACGTTGGACGTGGTGGTGAAGGCAGGAAGGAGTTAACTGGTCTCAGGAATCACATGATGGCTGCTCATGGATCGGGAAGCAGTGAAGCGGGGTCTGAAAAGGATGGGCTTTTTCACGAATTTTATAGCGAAGTGAGTTTTGTTGTTTTATCGTACTAGATGTTATTTTTATGAAGATTGAGCGGGTTATGATAACAAGACAATACATGTGACATTTCCTTAGTGTTTGCATGTGTTGATTGATGTTCTATCGGTATCAACACAATTTACTAAAATGCCCATTAATTTGTTTTTGTTACAGGTAAAACAAATTGAGAAGCGAGACTCCGTCCTTACCCCTAAACAACAAATAGATAGGCTACTTAGACCAGGATCTACATATTTTAATTTAAATCCATTTGAAGTACTTCAGGTAGAGCCAGATTCGCCAATCGATGCAATCAGAACCAAATACAAAAGATTATCTATTTTAGTTCATCCAGATAAAAATCAAGATGATAAAGACCGAGCACAAACTGCCTTTGAGGGTAAGAGCTAAATGCTAGAAATTTTTATATATCATACATTTACAGTTTTACAGAGTTTTAACAAATGTATCGTGTTACTTAACCCTGTTTTCAGCTGTTAGTCGTGCTTGGAAAACCCTAGAAAATGACGATACTCGTGCAAAATGTTTGGATGTAGTAGAAGAAGCTAAAGCTAAAGTTGACGCTAATGTAAGAAAATGTGCATAGATTCATTTTTAGACATTGAAAAAGACGTCCGTTTTAAGTGTATTTTTTACATTCATTGGGCTGTAGATATTATTAGCACTAATTATTATATATTTTAACTACGCTATACTTGAATCCAACAGGTTGTAGAAAAAAAGAAAAAATTGAAGCGAGAAGGCAAGAAAACGTTGGTTGAAGAAGATGATCCAGAAAAATATAAACATGCTTTGTATGTTATGACGATGAAGTTATTTGCAGACATGGAGCGGAAGCGGCGAAATCAAGAAGAACGAGATATGGAAGACAGAAAACGTAAGCGGGAGGATGAGTTGGAAGCCGAAGAGAAGGCAAAATTAGAAAAAGAGTGGCAGAAAAATTACGAGGTAAAGGATGCAACTAGAATTCAAATTGTACAATGGCTATTTTTGAAGAATATCTAACTCTTAATAATTTTTGATGTAGGAGTCACGTGAGGACCGTGTTTCAAGTTGGAAGAATTTTCAGACAGGAGCTGGAGCTGGAGCCACGTCCAGTAAATCCAAAGAAAAGAAAGTTAAGAAAATTAAAACGTTTAGACCACCAAAGCACAAAGCAGAAACTAGATAAGGAATTTGGTGTTGTTGTTAGTACATATATATACGAAAGTTACTTTTATTTATGATCTGCATTACTGGTGTTGTAAAACATTATATCATTTCAAATATGTTGGTTATTGTTGTAAAAACTCAACTGTTGTTGTACTGCAAATTGAGGACAAAGTACTGTTACATAAATCGACTCACTCTAAAACTTTGTATTTGTATATATAGCATTGATAATTCAAAATCCAGTCTTTCTATATTTGGCAGTATTGTACATAGAGATATGATGTAAATATGCATATATATATATTGTAGATACTTCGAATAGTTAAGTTTTGTCTACATGATCCGCAAAATAAGTTTCCCATTGATTTTAAGGTGCAACTGTTCAACGTTTGCATCTAACGATTTCGTTGTGAAACATTTAAAAATGTTCTTGTACTACTTACAAAAATATACTGGTATATTGTACAAGGGATTTTACAAAGATGCCTAGAATAGATACTACTCTTAAAGTTGATCGACTAAATAAAACTGTCAAATATCACAATAGTCGTGGATTTTTTGTTGATTTTCTTCAAGCTTTATACTTACAGATTATGCGCGAAATACGTCATTTTTATTGTGTATAGTCAACATAAGGAGGGATCTTGTGTTAGAAGATAAGTTTATTTAAGAGTTGTATATTACATTAGAAAGGCAGACTGACTCATCGATTTGCTGGCATAGAAAATGAGCTATATAGATTGCCAATTTAGTACGTAGTATGACACTGATTTCATAATAATACTCATGTCAGTAGATACTTAGAGACATATTTGTATTAGGTTGCAAGTTTGCAAAGTTTTATTTAACCAAATAATACATTACGTTGTAGTCTATTATTAGCATACCCACTAACAATCGTCCTTATACCAACATATGGTTAACGTCCATCCAACTCATACAAGCGAGAATCATTGGTCACTGGAAGTAATAAATTTTGAGGTATACGATAATGATAATAAACTCTAGTACAATTAAAATTTTATCATCTGTTTTATATAAGATGATTTTTTAATTTCTTATTTGTCTAGCCAAACAAAGGGATAATGTGCTATTTGCTCTTGTAACCGCGATGAAAGTAGGTATTCAGAAACTCAAAATGTTATGTCAATTTGAACCCTGCTTCGCCAAAACTTTCTCCTTTGATTACAAGACGAGTGATTCAAATTTATGATCGTATCGATCACTAATTAAAGATTCAAAAACTTTTTGTAATATTATCTCGCATAACTTAACACGGCTATACATTCTACATGGTCCACGTCCACCCAGTGAGTATTCGCTGAATTGGAATTAGTTAAACTAGGAACTGTACTGTATGCCATGCCAGTGCATGTGGGCGGTAACGATAATGTATCAGATTTTTTGCATAGTCAGTCGACGTTCTATTGTGAATAGAGTCGTGCACGATCAGCTTCCGTCTCGTAGAAGAAACAATAAATTTATAAACCGTTTCACCAGCACTATTCACATTGTGTACCTTCGTGTATCAAGTTTAGTCATTGACGAGTGCCGAGACGACGATCACTTGTTATACAGACCATGTGCTCGTACTGATTACATTTGTGCAATGTCAACAATTTATATTTATTGAAAAAAGAACAACGTTTGAACAACTTTTATCTTATTGATTACCTTTATTTATCGTATTCGGCACATTGTTTAGTGTAACCTTGATGCAGATGTGCCTACGGAAGACATTTTATTGCACTATTATAAACAAGTCAAAAGACTCTGAGACACATTTTCGGTTAAGTGGAAAGTCAAATCATGTTGCTCCTTTTCATCTCACTGACTAAACTTCACAACATACAGCGAAGAACGCAATTTTAGCTCTTAAAAACCCAGGAGGCTTTTAGTCACAAAAAAACTTTAGAATTTATGCAGAATGACAAGACGTGTGGAACACATGAAATTTTTATGTCACTGCTGCAATTACTTTGTAAATAGTTTAGCTTTCTAGATTTCTTTTTTGAAATTAATTCACTTCCAGCAGTAAAGAAGGGAATGGTAAGAGACAAGATTATAAAATGGGTCGTTCCACTACTTACGCACTTACTTGTTCGATGTTAGCTTTAATGAATTGATACAGCCAAAACTGCCATGCTAGCCTACTCAAAAGGTTTGTGAAATTGGGGCAAATTGAAACTGCAATGAAATTACATCACTAAAGAAATGCACCACGAGTAATAGTAAACAACTATTTTTATGTTGACAGTGCCAAGTGCCAAGTTCCTGCGAACAATATAATCATTGGCTACGGCTACGCATTTAGACCGTCAAAGAAAGGAGGGTTCAAGGGCGAGTCCCACTACAATAGCACGCCTCGTGTGTTGTAGCAGGTAAAGCGGAATGGCGCAAAATTTCTCCGTTTGACCACTTTTGAGCAACCCCACCAAAGCACCGGAAGGAATTTATCTGTACCTGAAGAAAATATACTTTTGAAATACCTTATTACAATGCTTGTTTTTGTATTACACTCACACGTCCTCCTAAAATCCATTTTGGTATTTCATTTGAATCATTTGAATGACCAATCAGTTATGATTCATGATCACACACTTTCATGAGCTCATTGGGTGCCGGTGCCAGAGACACACAAGACCGACACATCATAGTATCTAGCATGTCCTTTGCCGAAGCGAATTTGAACTTTGATTTGCTGTGACGCTGTGAATCAACAAAATCGGACATATTCGTACGCAGGGTTCTGCAATCCCGGCCAAAAGTAACGTGAATTACGGATTACGGAATACGACAATTTATTGGGATTATGGATTACAGGATTGGATTACATTTAAAGTTACAGTCGACTTGGGATTATGGATTGCGTAATCCGAAATCCCTAATCCCAGGATTACTTGTCCAATTAATAGTGTCCAGTTATGTCGTATTCAAAACTCATAAATCCTTTTGACTCATCTTTTCACTTAACATTTATCTGAAATACAGTCATTGTATTGTATTGATTGTACAATACTGTCATCAAACAACATAAATGCTACAAAAAATTAGTATATTTTGAGCGAATTTTCAGTACAAATTTAGAATCCCAGTATTTAGAATCATCCCCACGGGATTAAAATCGAAGATACTGATTGTCACCTTATTTGGACACGCTTTAATTTTGTATCCCTTATGCAAAAACCTATAGATTGCCTTGAGTATACATTTTTACACTCCTTCAGGCTACCGATATAATTGCAAAATTAATGCGTTAGCTCTGCGTACCTCATGGGCCATTCGAATGCCTCATAGTCATAAATCAATATTTTTATGGAATTATATTCCAATCTATTATATTTATCATGTTCGGTTTTGTATCATGGTTTGTACTACAGAGCCATTCCCAAGATTCCACCCATAATGATTATGTTTTTAATGTAATACGTATGGAATTTGAATTCATTAATTTAAAGCCAATCTTACAAGGATTCAGTAATAGTTGCGATGACTATAACTATAATTCCGATTGAGACGGGAGTCAATAACTTGAAGAGTTGTAAAACGGGTACTACAAATCAATCCCGTGGTGAAGAGGAGGAGGGGTGCAAATTAAAAATTTGTCCCAGCGTGTTGACATTTCTCATCCTCGATTTTACCCTGTAAGGATGACCGTACTGAACCCGTTTATGAACTTATAGGACCTATTATACAAAGCTAATGATGTTCAAAAACAGAATTTATAAATCCAATCATTTTCATTCAGCAGAAAATGCAAAATAATGCGATGAGTTAATTCTCATTGTAAGATAATGTTTGATAATCATAGTAATATAAATGTGATTTACTTTCTAAAATAAGTGGAGCCTCCTTACATATTGAAATTTATTCATGTAGATTACCATACGTAAAAAGCGAAGATAATTCAAATAGAAACTTTGTATATTTGTCGGGGATTACGGATTATGGATTACGTCTGTAGATTTGCAAAGTGGGAATACGGATTACGGATTTTTTGCCGTAAAATTTTTCTACGGGATTATGGATTACGGATTGCAATCCGTAATCCGAATCCACTGTTGGATTTTTAATAATCCCGGATTATCCAAACCCTGATAATAAAATATTGTGTGCATATCAAATATATACATCCTATTTGACAAGTATTCATATTATTAATACTCAAAGAAAGAGTTCAAGGAAGTCTTTTTTATTTCTTAACATACATGGCCGACCATTACAGTCTGTAAAATCAGTTTAACTACACCTTTTCTTTTTTTGTATTATTTGTGTAGTTCCAGCCTTTGTTAGTTTTTGGAAAAGGTTTCTTTTGTTTTGAATACCCCATCGTTTAAGGTTCCGTCACGTGCATAATCATTTATTGTCCTGATCGTTTACATGGTCATTCGAGGGAAACAGCACATGTACTATGTACTATACATGAACGTCTAGAATTCGTTTAATGGAGTTGCATTGCAATACTTTTTGGTGCATCCATATGAACTTTACAGTAGTAATATTGACACATTCTAAACATGTTTCATAAATAATATGCAAATGAGATACATGAGAGACCGTGATACACAAAAAGAAAGCTAATTGGTTGGTGTATTAAAATCAGTAAGCATCTTAGTCAAAAGTCGACAAGAGCAGACGTTACCGTACCATCAATAAAATCGGGTTCGGGTGTATCAGATTGACATTTACAGAGTGCAATTGACAATGTTTTTGTACGTCGCAGATCGGGCGGGACATCGTGTGCCATGGAATACATCTTCAGACCCGACGGTATTACTTTTTTCTAAATTTAATAAGCACAGGTTTTAGTGTAAAAGC
>JAHZNE010002979.1:0-11948 GCA_027744055.1 Callyntrura sp. NNG-2020
CATGCATGAGTAACTACCTTCTCAGGAAGCGTCCTCCAGGGTTTTCAAAGGATACCATTTACAAGTCATGATGCAGGGGTGTGGTCATATGTAAAATTTTTTTTACCAAAGTTAAGGTAAAAAATTGAATAATAAATTTAGCACACGTTGTTGTGGTAGATATGTAGTGGTTGAACAGAGGAAGATGTGTAATGAAATGAATGATACTTTGTTACTTTGTTACTAAAATAAACATTATACGTACGTTTACATTTCTCGGGGCAATTGTAATCATTTTATTAATATTTAGGCATCATCAGCACCACCATCATACCGTGCTAGATGCTTTATGTATTCCGTTCATAGATATAGAGGAGCGATTATACACTTTCCTCACGTGGCAGTGGTTACATATAATTAAGGCCATTTTTGTAGTTAGTATGATTTAATTTATTGAAGCTCATCTCATGTCTCATGTGTCATATATTTGTTAGACAGGAACACTATTCCATAGCATTCAGAGAGCCACAGGGTTTAGCGATCACTCTGCAGTCATCATCATGAGTCGTAGAACTTATTTTAGAATGTAAAATTAATGATCAAATGGCAGCCAGACTGACTTAACAAACAGCATCATGACTTATAATTAAGTATAAACGAACACGTAACATCTTAGGACGAAGTTGGACGTAGAATGGGACGCAGTTGGATGGAGCAATTATTAGTTATTCATAGAACAACGGCACGTCATTTTCACGTAAGGTTACACACAGAGGCAGAGGAAAACAAGCTTTATGCCCAAATGATTCATACTTTGTATTTTGTATCGCTGGGGTTTTTTTGTTCGTAAGGAGACATGCATATTATGTACGTACGTTCTAGTATAGCCTATATTTATTTGATCCAAGCATTATTACGTAGTAATTCCAAAGCCGAAAGCGAAATGGAGCTGTTACGCCTGACATTTTTATAACTAAGTTCGCATCGGGTTACATTATCATTATCATCAGTATCCTTGACTTTTAACTGATTCATTAAACCCGACCACATTAATGAGGAAGTACACACGAATACACGGACATGCTTTGTTGATATTGGCTGAGTTTATATTTATTTTAAGCCATTATCCAACTCAACAGGAAGTTAGCATACAACTTAGGAAGTGGTAGGTAACATATTGTACGACGCGGACAAAAACACAAAACACAAATTCATTATATTTGCCATACCGATGACGGCTCCAACGCTCTTTCACGTAATCGTGGAAAAATAGAGGTAAGCAAATAAACAGCCTGGCAAATATGTCCATACTCAATATGTGATGTTTTGGAGGAAAACCTCATGCCCCATGCTGTTTTGCTATTCTGATGTTGAATCTTGCACACAGAACTAAAAACTATGAAACTCACATTTGCAACTCTCAAGCACATGTACGAGGAAGCAACCATTAGCCAAAAAGCTAAGAGTAGAAATAAGCAGCCAGCCGTTTGTATGCCAAAACGGCGTGCAATTTCTGTATTGAACTTTTCCAACAATATTATTTTTATTCCTAGTATATTTACTTACAAATGTACATCGCCCATTATAGCAGCGACTGATCGTCCACAATCGTCTATGTACCATGCCCGCAGTGGTTTTTGGCATTTTTGGACCTGGCAATGTGAAAGAGAATCTTTTTTGGCTTTGACATAAGAACTGTTCCTTCTTAAAAACGTAATGGAATGAAAATGAGACTCCGACAACCACAACAACTAACAAAAAACTTGCTACTACTTACTACTTTATACTTCTACAACATCTCTATATATAATCTGTGCCATAAAACCGGAATGATGTGTTTGTTTGCATGTACGTACTCTGTCTGAAGTTTGTGAAGAGAGATGGGGAGTTATAAAATACCTAATGGTTATAATATGCAAAGTGAACTATTTCTACAGCTTGCATATAAAAAAAATTATTTTTCTGAATGTTCATTCAAGCATTCACTCTCTTGCTCGTTCGGCGTAGGTTTTTGATGTCCCTATATGCGCTTTGCTTTCCATGTTTTTGCGCTGTTGAAGCCACGACGGAGCCAGAGTCCGGAGTTGGTGTCGGTGTCTGTTTTTTGAAGAACAATAATAATAAATTTTACTACGCATATACAATTCATATTTTGCTCCTTTAAGCCACCACTCACGCCTAGGACCTGCTGCATATTTCAGACGGGCATGTATGTGTTGCGTAAGTAAGCAGGTTACTGCTAGTAAGAAGATCGCCGTCGGTAAGTAATGGCGTAAAGCTGGCAGCCTCTATTCTTCTGTGTAGTACATGTAAGTAGCGTAGCTGTAGCAAGGAAAAAATATCCAGCTTTAAAAGAGTAGAAGTGCACAGACAGGATCATTGGTTGTTGGATCTATCGTCTGAAACTGTGAGACGCGGTCGTGTTGCTGTCGTGAAAGTATGTAATTGTAGTTTTGCAAATTATAGCTGCATTGCAGAATAGGTTATATCATTCAGTTGGAAATTTTTTTATTACCATTTCTCACAGAGATCATTATTATAATATAATTAGGCATAGGCATGTAATATTGAAGCGCTTTTCAAAGGGAGTCCAGGATGGACGCAAGGTGTTTTCATATAATATACAGCTTTGTATTTGTGCAATAGCCAACTGCAGTATTCACAGGCGGAATCCAGTCTAATCTACCAACAAGGAATCCGCGTTACTCACCTCTTTTGTACCACAATCACTCGACTCGCTCACTCGTTTACAATATCATACCACGTAAAAACCAGAGTCAGATCAAACAAATTCAACTGTGCCGTGTGCAGATCGTTCTATAGAAATTTTTTGCAGATTCCTGTTGTTGTCGTATCATTTTCTTGCAGTCCTTCTTTTCCTTTGCACAAAAAAGACAGATAGGTATGGTATTTAACCTGTGATGTGATTTATGAAACCCGCGTATACAGAGTTGTAGTTGTAACACAGGTTGCACAAAACTTGTCTTCAAAACCTGAAACGGTGACAGAGACAATGCACTTATTTGTCACAGCGTTCAAAGTTGATAACATCAAAGATATAACGAGTTCATTCGCGTATGTCTCATGCCAATTATGCCAGAGTTAAAACTACATACACTGTGATGTTAAAGACAGCACAACTTTTTAAGGGGACGCCATTTGAGATTATAACATGTCGTAATTCTCATTTCAAGTGTGAAGTGCAATAAATTGAAGCTTGTTACTGGAGATTACTTCTGTTTTAAGGCTGTTGCAGAAATAGGCAATTTAGGCATAAATAATTATCATGTACGAGAGGAATTCTTCGCCGACAGTCGTGCCGATGACGAATTCAGGCATGCAGCCTCAACCTCAACACGTGGGAGTGGATCGTCAACTCAGTTTTACAACAGTAGGAGTTCATCTTCTTTTTTGTATTCAATGATATACAGTGGTATTGAGATGAAATTAGTAATTATTGTTGTGAATGATGTCAATGAATTGTCACTGACTGTAGGTCGACAGAGATGCAAGCGGTACCGTTGACCTGCAAGAGGTACAAAGTGTGCTACCTCAAATTCCACCGGAGCAAGTGGCACAAATGTTTGCAGAAGCTGACAGGAACAAAGATGGACACTTGGACCGACAGGAATACACAAGCTTCGTGAGTGCATACAAACTGCATTGAAGTTACCAAATGAGGACCGACCTGAGAATAAAATGTTTCATTCTTTCCGTTGCAGCTTGAATCTCTACGGATTCAAACTTCCAATTTTGCAGAAGTTGTGGTTCTCCCCCGACGGGAAAGAACGGCATCGCGACGAATTAGACAGATATCTGAAGGCGGTGTAGATGGACCTCCAGTGAAAATAGAGAAAAAGTTCCCCGTTTTTATTGTATTAATTTCGTTCATTGAGGTTCGTTTGTATCAATTTTCCCCAATTTTGCTTTTTGGTATCTCGAAATAACATTATTATGCAGTGTAATGTGAGGCTTCTCTCTTTGATCTGATCCAGTTTTAACTAATTGTCTTTGCTTTACCCTTGCAGTGGTTCGTATTTAACTTCCTGTCTTACAACATTATAATTTGTCTATGTATGTTCAATCCACTGAGACGGTACGAAATATGGAGATACGTCACTGTCATGTTCGTCCATGGCTCGTCCCTTCACCTCTGGGGAAATTTGATATTGCAGCTTATACTTGGTTGTCTTCTGGAGGTAATCCATCACTGGAAGCGGGTTGGTATGGTTTACACTGCTGGCGTTCTTTTTGGAACATTAGCAGGCTCTGTTGTTCAACCATGGACATTTTTAATTGGTGCCTCCGGAGGTGTATATGCCCTTCTCGTGGCCCATCTTGCCACTATCATTTTAAATTGGAATGAGATGGGATGTGCTTTCCTGCGGTGCATTCTTCTTCTGGGCTACATCGCGTTTGATGTCTGGCTTGTCGTTTCGCAGGAAATTATTGACGGAGAAAAGACAGACACATCTCATGCAGGACACATCGGAGGAGCGTTGGGAGGTCTATTGGTTGGTATAAATTGTTTAAAGAACTTTGAGCAACGGTTATGGGAGATTAAGTTACAAAACATTTGTCGCTACTTGGCAATCGCCTTCCTTGTTGTGACAGCACTGGCCAACTTAACTTTTCAAGTTATATATTTCACTGCAGACCGAAAACTTTTCGAACAGTTTGACAACGTGACCAAAGCATGTTATATGTGACCAGTATAGAATCCACAAAAAGAATGTACTCGTTGTTTTCTATTTTTAAACTTTGGCCCCTTTTACTTACTCGAAGGTAAGACCGTATCATAGCCCTCATCTTAGCTAAGGGACCCAATATTTACCTATTGCCCATGCAGGCCGAACCCTGCTCTGAAATTTTCCATAGAACCGATAATAAAAAAAACAAAGTTTGCATTTAGATACATAGAAACGTTGCAGACCTTTCTATGTATTTAAATACAATTTTTGTTTTTTTATTATCGGTTCTATGGAAAAATGTCAGAGCAGGGTTCGGCTTGCAATGACAATAGTAACTAAGTAAACTGTGGCTTGAAATCATGAAATGATTTTTAGCTGCTGTACTAAGTTGATCAGAAATGTCCAGAACTCAGCACCCGTCAATGAACACCCTATATAAGATCGGGCGCTATCGTACATTCTTACCAAATGGGGACTAAACATCGATCCTCATTGGTAATGTCTGCCCCTCCCTCATTCTTATTAGAAACAGTTTTATTTTGCCAAGGACAGGTAGTATTATCACTGCCACATATTTCCGTCCGCAACGAGAAAACAAAAACAAATTGTTCATTGCACTTTACAATACAAGTAATATAATACAACATACAACTGATACTTTTATGCCACAAATGATGATGTACGATTAGTATGCCCATTCTTAATCCCTGACTTGTGAATGGGAATTAAATCCCATATTTTTGCAATTTAAACCGTGATCTCCGAGGCCAGACTATTTTAAAATATCAAAGGTGTTGGAGGAATTGATATTCGGGCACCATTTTGGAAGTGCACTCCCCTTTACATATCTGAACTCAAATAGTTCAAATAAAACCTGACTAGGAAGTTAACTCTAAAATGATGGTTGAAATGGTGTTTAGTATAAAATATGGTCACCCCTACTATTATTTTGCTATTAAAAATGGGCATACGAAAACAATGTCGTCATTGTATGTATTATTTTGTTGGTTGTATCAGCAAGATGCTATACTGGTGTTCAACGTTCAAGAATATTTCCTTTATATACTGGTATCAGTAGTCTGTGCTACATACAATGATTTCGGAGTGCCTTAACTCGATTTATTTGCTGAGATTGGCAGACAAAAGGCTATTTAAATTTTAATCGGAATAAACTGTGATTAATGGCAGAGCTGTGATGGTTTTAAAACACAGCCTGTTACAGTATAATGCTATACAATAAAATATGGAATATGGAACTTTTCATTTTGATGCCGTGATATTATGTTCCTATTAATATTGTTGTTTCTACTTACAAGTTTCACTTGTTAGTTTTCTTGAAGCCGCGTGTTACCGTAAGCGGAGGTGTTAACTTATTGTTACTATTTTAAGGAAAATATTTATCTATTGATTCATATAATTGACGGAGAAACTGGTTTTAAAAGTAATTTAATTACGTATTTTACCCAATTAGTTCTGAAACAATAAATAAACTTGCGCAATATTTTACAAAACAGACATCTCAATATTCTTATTGAGATTTTACAAAAAAAACAGCTTAGTTTTGTTTAACATGGCCCCATTCCTCTGCAGTCTTCATCGCTTCCATACATCTGTCTTTGATGTCTTTATTCTTTTTGAACTCCTCCTTGGCAAGGCTGGACTCTTCTGGAAGCTCCTTTTGACTTAGAGCCATTATAATTTCAAAAAGGGGTGAGCCCACGATTCGCTCAGCCATTTCCGAGTCAACTTTAATTATATTTCTGCAAATGGTCACACCTCTCAGCTGAAGATCTATGATGGGATTAGCAACTAGCCAAATCAGTATATCAAGAGGGCTTTTGATACAAGTCAAAATTTTTCCACAGACGATTCGGCTCTCGGCACTCATGATGGCAAGAGTGGCGGAAGCGGCTTTCATAGTTTCAATGTCGTCTTTATCTTCCGCACACAGATCTTCGTCTGGATAGCAGAGCATCATCATAAACTTGACACGATCGTTGTCGCCTTCAAAGTACTGGAAGAAAAAGAAAGTAACGTAATGTTACAATTCGATACATTACAACTAAATGTCTGTGAAAACCCATCGTGTCTACCTTTAGACAATGCTCAGAAACTGCCAAATTGGAAATGCACTGAACAGAAGCCATCCTCAATTTGGTATGCTTTTCGTACGCGTAATGCTCAATTTTCATGTATCCCTTTTCATCAAATACACGCTTCCGGCAGGACTCAGACTCTCCCACAATATTGCACAAAGCAAGCAAAGCTTCAAAGTTTTCTAAGGCCGAGCGGTCCATATCTAGGAGGTGCAGCAACGGTTTGATAACCTCATACATTCTTTGTCCAGGAAAGGCCACGGATGGAGATGTGTTAACTCCGATTCGTGCCAAGGCTTGCGCAGAATTGCACTTTCCCTTCTCATTGGATTTTTGATGGATGCGAAGAAGTTCTCGAGCCCCACCTTGGGCAACAACCAAGCCGCGCAGATCCTCTCGTTCACAGATAGCATTCATTATCCGCGATATCAATTCCATAACATTGGGTGATTCTGTGGCTTTGGACAAGTTGACAAGACAGCTAGGAGCTCCCAAACTTGCCAATGTCTAAATGCGGAAAAATCAAACAAAAATTTCAAACCGAAGGACAGTCATAAACCGCGAAAGGCGACGATTAGGTATGTATATCCATGTTCGAGCGTTTACCTCCACGCGTTGTAGGACAAAATCTGGATCATCAAATTCATGCTCCTCGGGGATGTGCATCTTGGCGAACTTGGCTAACTCTATCATTTCTTGATCGACTTCCTTTTTGTCATACGCATTTATTAAATTTACCAATGTCATAATGATGGGATATACAATTTCTCCCATGTTAGGAGCGTGACGAGAAATTTCTAGCATTGTTTTGACTGCTGCTTTATCCTTTAAATAGTTAATTTAAAAACATTAAGTTTGCTTGGCTTACATACATAATTTTCATGTTAGCTAATCCAACTTGCTTTCTTGCATACAAGAGCAGTAACTCTGATCTTACTGTCGAATTCTGGGTTAGAATAGAGTTCGCTGAAAAATTCAAAATACTTTTGTCAACAAATATTTGGATACTTCAATGTACGACATTTTGCTTTTTTAAAGAAAGAACATAAAGTTAAATAAAGTGTCCACCACCAACTTACTTTGAGAATTCTTCCACTGCCTCTCTATAGATTGTCCGGGCAGCGTCATAGTACATGTTGTCATAAATTTTTTGAAAAAGAGCTGACACTAAACTACGCGTGTTTTTCGTGATGTTCATGGAAGACTCAATTTTGAGTTCTGGCACTTCCGCAGCGACATCGCACAGACGCTGAATACCTTTCACTTCGATAAATTTCTCGGCCCAATTTAAATTTACAAAATCTGCAAAATTACATCTGGTGCATAATTTTCTTGTGATAATTATCAGTGTTTACGACCAGAATCCCTATAAAAAGGTGGCATATAAAGACTTACCGATATTCTTGGTGAACAGCTGAATGATGGAGTCTCTTGCCTCGCCCTGTAAAGTTTTTGAGTTTAATGACATCGCAAGAGTGGTTAAAAACGTATCAATAACTGCTTTATTTTCCTTTAACAGTTCTTGATTTGGTTTGTCTCCTTTTTTAGCACCAGACAAAGAGTCCAAAATGCTCTGCCACAAGTACTGGACGGCAGCGAGGGATTCCTCAACAAGCGCTTTGTCACCTCCAAATCCATACGAAATATCTTGCAAATTCAATAGGAAAGGGATGCCCAGTTCTTTGATGAGTCTTCTGGAAGTTGGTGGATCGTGAGCAGCCATAGAAGAAAGTGCTCGTACACCCATCAATTTTCTCTCCAGCACTTTTCTTGTTGGTCGCTTAATTTCCAAAAGTCCCTTTAACCTTGACAAAAGACCATGTTCCAAAAGGGACTCTATTCCAGCACGCTCTCGACATAATACCACTATATTATTCAGACCGGTTTCCAAATCTTCATCACTATTCCGCTGGGGATCATCTCCAAATGCAAGTCGGATCATTTTCGTCGCCTTCTCTCGTGTCTGAGCGTATTTATTACGCCGCTGCTCCACAATCGGATGTAAACGAGCAAGAAGTGGTTTAAATGTGTTAGCGTCTACCGGTGAAGCCACAAGTGCCTTTTGAGCATCCACGTAAGCCTCCTCATATCGCTCAAGTTCCTCCAGTGCACATGAACGTCGATAAAGAGCCTTGGGGTCTTGAGGCTTGATTTCCAATGCTATAAGAAAGAAAAAAAAATCAGATGGTTACTACAATTCATAAGCAAGAATGATAAAGGTTTCCCCATAAACTTGTCCGGTATTTTGATTTCTGGCTACCTTTGTCACAGTGTTTTATGGTATCTTCGAATTCCTTTAGTTTTAAGTGACTAGCGGCAGCATTTTTATGCAGAATACATATCAAGTTGTCATCTTTGCAAATTTGCAACGCCTTGTTGCAAAGATCAATAGCTTTCTCAAAGTCTCCAGTTTTGAAAAGCTCGTTAGCCTCCTCCTTCAGTTTCACAGGATCTTCAGCCATAACTGTATCCTGTAAATTTTCACAAACCCGAACAGAAATTAAATTTTTATAAGCTATAGGAAGCTTTTAAAAAGATTGTTGCACGAAAAGAATTCACAGTTTTCACATCCGGTGGAGGTGGATACCTTCATTGTCTACCACGAAGCAGAATAATATATTAAATGAACACCAAGTGTGAAAAATAATCTGATAATCCACCACTTCACGAGCTCAAAATGAAGTAAATAAAAGTTCCATTTACTAATGAAATCCAAACATGCTGACATAAAAACTAAGCACAAACATGCAAACATGCGATGAATTAAAAACGAAGTGATACACACAGTGTGGCAGATTAGCTCATCCTATTAACACAGCCTTGTCCCAAGTAAACATTAACATTCTCGAACACTCCTTCCATTTCTAGAACGAGCTCTACCATTCTACGTTTGGCTGCAAGAGGGCTCGAGAAAGAGCAGTTGTGCGAAGCACATGTTTCAAAAGCTCGGAATCACTCGTCCGGTTTGATACTAACAAAACACAGTTGACTCCATACACCACAACTTATAAGTAAATATTTTGATGCCGCTTGCCTTAGCACACTTTTGAAGTGCATGTTTCATGTATCCCCGCAGTGCCTGGATGAGTAGAATAGAGAACTCTTATGAGAGCGGAGCAGGTATGCAGCAGCATTTAGGAAAAAAGTAAGCTTTCCATCAAGGTAGGACCAGCGAAGCAGGCTGTCATGATCTGACGAACAAAACTCTTATTTAGTCATTATCGTAGTGCTGATGCACAATCAATTTGACTGCAGCAATAAAATAAGGTTAAGGAGCAATATATACCATGGGCCGTTTGATGTAGGAGCAATAAGATCCAGGGACAATTAGGCCAATGAGCGATTTATACAGACAAGGGGCAATAATGTAGGGGGACAGTCATACTCAGGGACAATAATGTCGAGGGGCAATTTTACTCTCAGGGGCAATATGATCGAGGGGCTGCGAATGTTGTCATGATACTATACCTATGCGTTGTGCCTGCAATAACATTTTGCTTTAGATGCCTAAGCGCACAACAATCTCGACGTAGATTGTAATCTTCGATAACTGTACTGGATAGGTTGTTGATAGATACACGAGACAAATATACAAAGAAACATTGCCTTGGCGTCCGTACTATCACCGATCCTCGTTTCTTCGTTCCTCCATTTAAGCTTGTAACTTAAGTGATCTAAATATTTGTAAATAGGAAATATACGTGGGAAAATTTAATGAGGAACGACGAACGACGAAATGAGTCTTTGTGGTATATCATCATTCTACAAAGCCGCCTCCTTGTCATATGTATTTAAATATAACTTTTGTTTTTTAGAATCGACTCAGTGTCAAACGTCAGAACAGCCTGTTGTTTGCAAAACTAATAGCTGGTCTTAAATGAAAATTTGTTGGGCTTCTGTCCCAAAAAGGCAGAATCAGCGCAGATTAGGTTACATAGAGACAGTTAAATCATACAGCGCAGCGTGGGTTGTTGTTGTTTGCAATTCTACAAGAAATGAGCTGCGTCATGTTTCTCCTTTTTTACTTGAAATGGCTGCAGTTGCTAGGTTGTCACCTTGCACTACGTCCATCAGTGCGCTGCGCTGGTAACGTTGCAGTCTGCAGGTGAGTTGTGACTGTGACATACATGAGACCTTTTTTGGTCTCTATTGATAAAATACGATGTCGCCGAAATCGGACCAATCGAATATCCTATTTAAACGTATAGTGTGAACTAGTATTCTATTAGTCTGGTTGTTAACGAAATATACATAAATGACACAAGTCAATGTGGTCTTGACATTTTAACCGTGGAATGAAATGCTTTGGATTTGGTTTGCTGTTGGTTACTTTATTTCATGGTTATCCCAGTTTGTATACACTACTAACTATACTATACACCTTTTCCCCAGCATGTAAGAATTATATCCTTCCATACTTACCATTCCACCAATTTGGCTGGTTTCCCCTTAAAAATGACGTTTGACCTGGTCAGGTGTCCAACTGTCGGTTGACCGACAATAATGCCAAACTCGGTATTTGTAATTACCATGATCCAACGTGTCCCAACTTTGAGCTACGGACAGACAACTTATGTAAAACCACGAATAGTGAGTGAGTAAATTTAAAAAAGTATTTTTTGCGCTAGTACAAATACATATTCATACGACACTAAATCACGTCATAAACTGTTGCAGTGTTTATCACATTACATGCCATATTATGCAAACATGTCCATGGGCATTCTGGGATTGGAATTTGGGACTTTCACCGCATTGTCATTTCAACAAACCCACACAATCAAAATTATCTCTGATCAATTGTGGTCGTGAAAATGGAAGACCTCAAGATCTAACTACTACTAACAGTTAGTAGCCAGCCCAAAACGGCACCTTAAGAAAAGCAAACATTATCCTACACATAGTCGAATTTACAGATTCGTTGTTTCTACCGAAGTAGGTTGAATTGAAACGTTAACCCTGCATAACCCCTTACATTATTGCCATCCTTCCGTCCGATGAAGCGGGGAATGGAATGGAACGCAATTTAGCACGTGTAAATAGTAGTATGCTATTACAAGATGTGTATATTCGAAGCTGCTGCAGAAAGAGAAATTGAAGGAAAATGTTTTAAATTAAAATTTGTTTTAGAATGAATATTTGGAATGTCGTTGTTGGTTGGTCGATCTACATGACTATGACT
>JAHZNE010002980.1:0-13585 GCA_027744055.1 Callyntrura sp. NNG-2020
AATTTTAACATCGGATTTTGTATTTACTTTTCTGCATAAGTTTGGTGCCTAACTTATGCAGAAGATTTTACCGGTTTCTGCATAAATAATTTGTGTCTCTGCATAATTAAGTATATGTTCAGCATGGAAAAGATTTTCCTTTAAAAAGCCAACTGACGAACTTAAGGCAACATGATACCTAAAATGATTGTAATAGTTTTTTGGGTAAATGACGCCCGACAATCAAATTTACCCTGCCATAATGGAAGCATGAGATTGAGAGTACGACATTTTTAAAGCATCATTCACCAACATTAATAAAATCTTGCATGTTTATGGTAACTGTAAATGTGGTAAGGGGATAAAATATTGCCGTATAGAAATGACGGGTTTGTGTGAAGTTGGTAATTAATGTTTCACATTGCAGGAAACTCGATATAACATTGTTTTTGAATAGGTACTTGATCCAGTAGATTTATAATACAAAGTCATTTTCTCTTTTAAAATGTTCTTAGTTGCCATATGGTGATCTCATGGCCAAAACACTAGTTTTCGCCATTTTTGACTTTGATCGATTTTCCAAACACGATCAAATCGGCGAAGTGAAGATCCCTCTCTGTCAACTTGACTTGGCGCAAACGATTGAGGACTGGAAGGAACTTTCAAGTGTTGAAGGAGAAGGCGGACAGGTAATAATTGAAATAGTTTGACAAAGATTGAATCAGTGAAGTATGCACTTTGCCACCTTTTTTATAACGAACACGACAATTTTCACCATACAGCATACTGATTTATGTGATTTACCGATAGACACATGAGCAACAAAAATGCTATTTTTCTAAGGTTTAGATTTATTGACCATCATACTATATAAAATAGTTTAATATGACCAATTTTTACAAATATGCTTATTACGTATCTTCAAAATATAGATGAATCTTTAACAAAATACAAAACTGTCACACAAATTTTCATTGCCTTGAGTCTTGACACCGTACCCAAGCATATTAAGACTACAGATAATTGACGACTCTTTATTTAATTTTAAACATGCAAATACAAATATTATGTACAATCTTTTACGCATGTTAGAATTAGTTGCAGACGTTCTTATAGATTTGTTGAAGAAATATCGTTTTTTTACGTTTTTTATTGAAACACGTTACTTTATTGATATTTATTTTTGTTTACACACAATTTCATCTTAGGCTCTATGACACCGTATATTGTATACAGTCAGCAGTGTCGCTGATTGTACCTTTTACTACTACAGCATATCAACCGAACCTCTTCATTACAACAATAATACAGGATATACAGCTCGACTGAAACTTGAAATTGATTCAAGTTATGATATCTTAAAAATATACCACTTTCACTTCACATTTGCGTACATACAATACCTTACCTTTACTTTTACTGGTAGATATCTGACATGGTGTGACAACGCTGTTTTCACTACTGACTCAGCAAGAACGAGATAAGTAAATAATATAAAAACAATTTAAACAAACTGTAAACAAATGTCACCACGAGATCTGCCCTCAAAGCGCGCGTTTTGTGTGTAGCTGTACTAGTTGATGTTAATATGTCATGGCAACTTCTTATCCGTATTTTAATCATTTTCGTAAACCGTGATAGACTTGAACGTATTTTGGAATTTTGTACCTATTTGGTATGAGAAATGTGTAACAAAATAAGTTAGGCTAAAATGTCAACATTCATTCGTTTGTCCTCTACTTAGTCAAACGTATCTAGAGTAAAAGCCATTTTTGGTAGATGTTGGTCCTCTGACAACTTTCTAATTTTCAACAAATGCAATAATGAAAATGATATTGCATGAGTTTTAACAATATATCTTTTTGTTGCTAGTTTGCTTTTTAAATCTTCAGATTTTGTAAACTTCTGTCAAGTGTTTAATTATAACTTTGATGATTAGTTCATCTAACTTCTGTCACTTATAATGTCAACTTACGTTTAACCTTTGACCTTAACACAACTGTATCCATGTTCTTTGTTAGAAAAGCAGACAGTATTGGTTAACCGTGTATATTTTTAAAATTCTCTCTCTCTGTATATAACTTTGTATTAGTATACTATATTGTATATTGCTTGCCATGCATGGCAGTCGGGTGTCATATTATCACGAGCAATTTGCATGTGTGTTGTATTATTGTTCTTTCAAACTACTGTATATCTCACTGTTCTATGTGCATTGTTTCAAATCTGCGATTGTACCTCTCTCATTGCTACAATGCGTTTCCAGTTATTATTATGTCATTCCATCAAGCATTTAGTAGGAGTAGTGCCACGTGCGAAAATCAGGAATCACTATACAAGTACTTGTTAGAGAAAATCGACGCGTGATAGAAACCGAAAGGTTTATACGTAGAATTATGACTTGACCAGACTCTAGTACACATGTTTAGTAAGAATAACACTAACAGAAATGATTTGAACTGAACAAATAACTTAAAGCTAACATGACTTTGGACGACATTGACATCATTAAATAATTTAAGGAAATTCGCATTAAACGTAACGATTCAATTAGAGCTGTCGATGTACGTATACAAACTGACATGAAAGGAATGCTTGGGAACGGTTCAATTTTCAAGTCATCATGATCCGACGTCGGAATGGTAAAAATAAGTTTACTAGATTTATAGCGTTTTAATCAAACAATTATTGCTGGCGCAGGTTATCAGCCAAATAAACGAGAAAGAGCTGAATTCCTAAAAAACATTTTTTCTGTAAAAAAAGTATTAAGCAGAAAGTGTACGAATAGCAGCAAATAGGAAACACATGAATTAATCACAAAAGTTTTAATGGTCTTAATGTTTATTTTTCTTTGTTTTCTCTTCTCGCTGATGGCTTATGGCCTATGCTTGATTGTTCTCCGCATCTATCTTCTTTTTCAAACAAATCCCAAAACAAAACTGCAATAAAAAAAACTCATGCATGTGTCGAATATGCCCTAAAACCGCCCGCCTCTCATCACATTTTGCGGATTCTCTCTGCTGCTCTATCTCTCTATATATCTCTATCTATTACTGTATCACTTTCTCTCTATATTTCGCCGAAAACAAAAAAATTTTACTGACAAATCTGTGTTCCCTATTTAATCCAACTCTCTCTCTCTCTCATTCCGTGTGGTCCAATCAATCACTTAAAACCGAATTGATCCAATCCGATTGAAAAACCGTGCGACACAAACACATCTGTCTGTCTCTCTAAAATGATCATGTAAGTGACAATTATCTACAATATCAATATTTTTTAGCAAAATTTAATGTGTGTGACACATACCCATTTGAAAAAACAAGTGTAGTGAAAAAAATAAAGTTACAGACCTTACCTCTCTATAACTTCGTCTTTCTCGTTTAACAATTCATACCCGTCCCTCGTTTTCACCCAATATCTCTCCCAGATATACCCGTTATCTTCACCGCTTTGTGTATTTAAATACTACATTTCGTATTGAACTATATTAAATTTTAAGCATGCATTATACCTTATTCAAAAGTGATTAAAGTTTCCATTTTTGAACCATATAAAACTAGTATCACAACTCACAATTTTTCCAAAGCTTGTCCTCATTCACGCGTGTTACATTTTTAATTGTATGATAACTGGTTAAATAGATGAAAATATGTGCACAATATATCTATTAGCTATCTCTGTCTTTCTCTCTGCTTTATATAAATACCGTTTTCAAGGCTGTACAAATCAGTTTTTACGCTGTGATAAAGATTTTTACGAGCTACATATTATTTAATGTACCTATCTGTGTTCACCACATATACTGAATAAATAGTATACTTCTGAATAATCAATTACGTAGTTATCATCGTATTCGTTTTAATTATTACGATTACTCAATTGTAAACAGAAAAACTCTATCTGCAGCCCGTTTAAGGTGTTCATTACGGTCTGCTGACCGGACCGAAGATTTTTTTAGCCAGGGAGACGAAATTCCCTGTTAATTAAGTCGTCCTACTGTCGTGTTATATACATAATTTGTCGTATTACAGGTGTATATGTGTATACTTGCCTATTTACATAATCCCAGTAATATACTATTTCTTCGTTCAAAATTTTTAAGTATTTTCTAAAGGTCTTGTCGTGACGCAATTTTCTTTGGCTTCCAATGCAATTTATTCTTATTATCACGCATTTAATACATTAGGTGTTATGATGATATCCTTACCTGTTCACAAGACATGTCACCAGATTCCAATTGCCCTTTTTAATTCGAAACTTTTTCCATTTTCACCGCTTTACAAACCGCTGTTCTTTATATTGATTTCTAAATTGTTAAAACAAACAAACTGGTGGAAGTAACCAGCCAATGGCTTAAGAATTGGGGGAGATATTCAATATTTCCTTATCGGCATTTATTTTATAAACATACAAATTGACGATATGAAGTGCTGCAAATTGATTGAAAATTTCTTATTGAGGATAGAAGTTTGTGCAACGTTTCCAAATGATAATAATGCTACAAGATGTGCAGATTCATTTCTTGAATTACAACTTCCCAAAAATACAGACAATAACAAAATACATAATTTCCCATGGAAATAATTTTTTACTGCTACAATTATATATATATTACTTATAACTTTTACACAACGGAAGCAAGCAAACATTGACATCTGTCCAAAGATTTGAGGACACTGCTTTTTATTTACATTATAGAAATACTTATTAACATTAAATTTATTTTATCAGTCTATATCAAGGTACCTAAGCTAAGAACTCATCAATACTAATGGCTCTGTGTTAGTCGTTTAGTTATTCCAAGCAGGGCTGTCGGAACAGGGGGGAAAAGAGGGAGGATATCATATCCTGCAAGGTGTTAAGGTGCCTCTCCTTGCTATTCTTCTAAATTAAAATGAGATAAACTTGGGGGGAGCGATTTGTCCCCCTCATCCTCCCGGTTCCGATACCCTTTATTTCAAGAGATTTTTCATTCCGTAACACTTACTACTTACAAGTAGTTCTAAGTAGAGATGAGATGAATTGCTTGAAACTTTCAACTTAACAACAATAACACATCTTCCGCGTAAAGGTTTAGCTAATTTTCTATTTCAAGCTACTGAAAACAGCATTAACATGGAAAGAGATACTTATAAAATGATAATGATACGTGTGACAACCAACAAAAATGAAAATCTGTATTTATATTTTCATCTTCCTTGTTCATTTTGTTGTTGATGTGAATATAAGAACAGTTTAACTTATAATATTTGAAACGTACGCGTTCAGTCACACGTTGATCGTTATCATTTGACTCAACAATTATTACAATAATAACAATCCAAATTTAATCATAATAAACATTATAATTACTTCCTTTTTATACCTCTGTCAATTTTATACACCTCCTGTTATTAATATCGTTTTGTAAAATTTGTCTGTGATCACCTTACTCCTCCGCAATTATGAATGACCCGATAAAAGCGGGAAAAGGTGCAACCATTCAATGCACTCTGACTAGAGGAATTATTTTTAAGTTCAAATATAAATTTTCCAGGAAAACAAGTTGGGAGACATTTGCTTTTCACTTCGTTATGTCCCGACTGCTGGGAAATTAACTGTTGTCATTCTGGAAGCCAAAAATTTGAAAAAAATGGACGTTGGAGGTTTATCAGGTTAATGTTTTGAACAATTACACTAACTGAAAGTAATATGCCTAATTACTAATATGGCATATTTTATGTTAAAGTGCAGCGCTGAGCTTAATTTGTTTATGTGATTCCAGATCCATACGTGAAGATTGCGCTAATGCAGAATGGAAAGCGTCTCAAGAAAAAGAAAACTAGTATAAAAAAGTGCACTCTGAATCCATATTACAACGAATCCTTCACATTTGAAGTCCCATTTGAACAGATTCAGGTTTGTCATTTAGTTTACGTAATTAACAAAATGTGCATTTAGTATCATTATAAGTAACTTGTTCGGCATTTTGTTAGCGTGCCATTATTTTATTAACAATCAATGACAAATCATGACTTATGATTTTTTTGTTTTTGACCATGTGTGGACCACGAACAGCTCTACTTGGTATTCAGGAATAAAAGAAACAAATTCCCGTTGATTAAAATATGTCATAAATATACCTTTTGCCATGTGCTTCGATTAATATCTATTATACGGTATAATTTAAATACAACAGCATTACGTGGACACTATTTCTATCTTTACTACTAAATGTTTCGTTCAAAATTTCCAGTTTATCAATATTTACACATTACATTATATGATTTATAAAAATAGAATCATTTCATTCCACCTAAATAATATTAACGAGGACAGTCTTCGACTACTTTGCAGCTGGATGTTTTTATCGAGTTTGAGGCTATACAATTACAGCTAGTATGACTGTATACTGTATTATAAATATTAGTAGTAAAAACTAAGGACATGTACTACATCCTGTCAGTAAATTCATGGTATTATCTCTCCATCTTCAGACTAGAACATAATTCATCCAGAATTAAACTAGGTTTCTTGTCTTGTGGTGTCAAATTGAAAAATACATACCTCAAATTTCGATTAATATCACTTTCATGCATATCCGACATTAAAACAATGAGTTTTGAAAATGTGAAAAGCATTTTACTGAAACAAGACATCAACCATTATCAGAGACAGTTCATTAGATTGTTTGGATCAATACAATAAGGCTTTTGACTTTGATTGGGTTGGTCGAACAAAACTCTGGATACCCTTAAGATGACTTCGTAAAACGCCAGCAAACAAGTTTTCATTCTATATTTTTGATCACGCTCTGAATGTTTGAGTCTCTGGTACTTGGGGTGATGAGGTAGAACAAAACTCTGGATACCCTTAAGATGACTTCGTAAAACGCCAGCAAACAAGTTTTCATTCTATATTTTTGATCACGCTCTGAATGTTTGAGTCTCTGGTACTTGGGGTGATGATGCTTCTTGTGATTCCATTGCTCCATTAGTAAGACTATGAAATCTTCAGAGAGTTTATTGCAACTATGTAACTACGTAACCATTAATTTTGTCTACATGATTAAGATAGCAATGGAGAAACATGTTCAAAGAGAAGATCATAAG
Organism: Callyntrura sp. NNG-2020; assembly: GCA_027744055.1. Taxonomy (NCBI): domain Eukaryota; kingdom Metazoa; phylum Arthropoda; class Collembola; order Entomobryomorpha; family Paronellidae; genus Callyntrura; species Callyntrura sp. NNG-2020. The sequence goes on from JAHZNE010002980.1 coordinate 7,074, forward strand.
TAATTAATATATTGCAATATTAATTAATCACAGTACCTTGCTAATCTTGCAATTGAACGACCTTGTACATACGATAATTTACAAGAGACGTGAACAACGACGAAATATTTCATTTAAATGACCAGTTCATTGTCTTGATGACAAGAAAACGTGGTCTGGCGTCCCGTCGTCCACTTGATTTAGAAACAGTATTACACACATTATCAACTCTGTGACGTCATGCTTGAAATTACTTCTTTAATATTTGCTTGTATTTATAACTTACTGCAAGTATTCTCTTTCCATTAGCTTAATTTATACAATATATCCAGTACGAATCACTATCAATACTAATAAGTAAAGTTACATGAGGCATGAAACTATATACATTCTATCTAGCAGTCAAGATAAGATAACCATATGTCTTGTCAATATATATAAATACTTGTGAAAGTAAAATATCATATGCTTATCAATATCATCTTACAGTCATTCGATTCATCGTTCAGTAACAACTGGCGGCAAAATACATAACAAAGCAGGAAAACTTTAAGTAGAGTTACCAAAAATTACTTTCAGAGGAATGTCAAACGCATAATTCTGATTCGAGATTTATTCTCTGCAAATTTTATGGTATCATGACCGCTGTTGTAACCTTCAAGATAAGCAATTACAATGTTGTATTTTGACAACTATAGATGGTCTAAGTAGACAATTTGCCAATGCCATCCCACACCTTAGAATCTTATATTCAAAAGTAACAAATCTCTCATCAAGGAAAGGCGAACTTTCGAATGCGTGTTTTAATAAAACTAATATTTGAAAGATTCGAATTATACACTCATGACTTAATTCTTCTGAAAGCGTAAATAGTTTAATGGCCCATGATCGTTCACAGTCGTAACTCTTTATATAGTTCGACATGAGAAATCTAATAAAACATCAAAAATTTATCCATTTCATGTGACCAAAAGTTGTTAAACAAGTTGTATAAACGTCTGTAAAGCTACCCGAAGACGCTAATACCAGAAAAAGAAAGATTCTTCAACTTGAGGATATACAAACCAAGAGAAACTTATGTGTCAAACCAACTTATTTGGTTTTATGCACAAAGAAAAATTTCGCTTATTCCTAATAATAACACATTTATACATCAGTCTTTATCAAATTTCATTTCGTTTTTATTACTTGCTGTAGGTATTTAGGATGTTCATCGAGACTTTATTACTAAAACTGGTAAAAGCTGATACAATGTGGTCATAATATACAGTTTATGAAAGCATGAATCTTTCGGAAATTACTACTAAAATCCTTACACGAAACACAAAATTGACTGGAACTGAAAAAAAACTACCACCACAAATCAGTTCCTCCAGGTCCCAATTTTAGTACTTACTGTTCCTACTACTTCATGTAATGTAGTAAAATAACAATATGTTGTTATTATTACTTGTATCTATAACGTTTTATGATGAAAATTTTAACAAGACGTCGTAATTATTATCATTATTCTTGTCATTCGTGCAATCTGAACGTCTTTGTTCTTGTAGAACTTAGAAGAAAGTAACGACGATGGCTTTTTAAGTATACATGGCAAGGGACATCATCGTATATTGCATTGATTGACAACGGCCTATCTTTATATACGCAGATAATATTAGAATTATTGCCGCTTTCACTAGAGAACCCACCATAAGGTTTTCGCGTTTCTACGTAGAAAACCTAATCATCAATACATAGCTGGTATTTAAATAAAATAATGTATCATGATTCAATATCAAACTATGCTTCAAGTAGCGCCCGTATTCTATTTTTACGATCGCTTAGAGTGAAATGTAGTAAAAGTAGAAGTAGCATAGTAATAACGACGAAACATAAAAAAGGAGAAATATTTGATCGGCACTTTGAGTTATGTTGGTTGATACGATACGTAAACTTAATAAATATCTCCTTTTATCATCTGAACTTAAAGCAGTATTATTATTACCCTTGTCCATAGTTTGTCAAGTCATCGCTAAGAGTTAGAATAAAGTTGTGCTGTAAATCTGGCACCTCTCTGTAATCTGTAAAATATTCAGAATTTATGTCAGTTTAGTATTTAAATGGTACTGGCAAATAGCAGTAAAGATATACATTATGTGCATATTTTATGATATGAAGATTCGGTTGAGGCATTTTGCTAAGATATTTTGATGACGACGTAGAATGTAGATAGATACAACGTAGTTCAAAATTACTAATAGTCTAATAATGTACACGGCGTTTTGTGCTGGACATTTCAACTAGAAAGGATAACTTTGATAGTGTTACCTCGTGAAAGACGTTTCAGTTATAGAAACTGTGAGAAAGCTAATATGAATAGAAATTAACAAAATTAACACAACCGTAGGCGAATGTAAAACGATAAATGTTATACTGCACATATATATGTATTGTTTTACTGTGTTGAACATAAAATATTATACATTACGTAGTACCTGTTTTATACGCAGTAGTACATACATTCCGTAACCTTGGCAATCAATATCATAATAAAAGAAATGGTATAGCAAAGAAATTATCAAAATTTAAAATGAACTACTACGTATTTACAAAGTATACCTGTTTTATTTTGCTTTCTTCATCCTGATGTCACTGTAATGTCTATATAGTTTTTTAAATAAAAATTCACTGCTGACTTTCCGTTTAATAACAGTATGAAAGTACTCAATAATAAAGAAATTCGCAGCAAAACTCTATATAGTAGTTTAGCAAAAATAATTATTGGTGGCAATGATCGAATTTGTCTAAACGGTTAGATCTGATTTTTGGATGACTGTCAAAGGCAAAAAATGTACTGATTACGAAAATGATCGTTAGTTTATGAGTGAGATCCATCGACGTCGTTAAAACACAGTGGAGGGAGTTGTTTCTATATATACATATAGGATTGTTAACAACACATAGCAACGGTATTATTTATTATGCCTTTCATCTTCGCTTTCACATATCCAGCTCCTGGCCATATTTCTTCGTATAATGACAATTTTTTAATAGTAATTTTAACATTGTTTCTATGACAATTGAGATAGTCTAAAATTAAATGATACTGTTTCAAGTTAATGCTAGGTATAAATTAAAACACAGTTTAATGTATTTGCAATATGTATTATTAAAAGTGTAACTGCATATTTAATGTTACTACCATTATTTATCTACATATGTATGTTACGTAATAGAAATTATATGTGTATCTATCTAACTTGTAAGTTTCAGATTATGATGTTAGTGTAAAAAAGCATTAAAAATGTTATGTATATTTTAGCAATTTAGTTCTATCCTATCCTGAATAACATCACCGAAATAAAATAAGTACGGATAACGTTCAATGACCATGTGCGAAAGAATATAATATGTAATATCTCTGTATTTGTTTCTTACAAAAAAGTGCATTTCAGGTCAACGTCGGTGTTATTAACTAACGTGCCACCTGAACCAACCGAATGTTTTCTGAAACACACAGTGTACCACTGAAAGGAGTAAATTATACAATAAGTATACATTTTCGATATTAACTAATTTAGTTATGTGCATTATTATTGTTATATTATTATTATTTATTACTGTAATACATACATATAAGTTTTGCAAATCGTTTGAGTTCACAAGTTCACCATCTTATCAATGACTGTTAAAAGTTTACAATATAACATAAAACAAACTACATACCACTGCACTGGGCTGAGCGTCGGCATATGTTTTCCATGTAGTAAAATGAAATTAACTATTTTCACCTTTGTTGAAACGTCATCATTTATAAAACATGTTCTTTGAAAAGTTTTCCCATTTGGTAAACTTTGCTCCAGTCCCAGGCAAAATTCAAAAATCAGTAATTTAAATTCACTCCGCCGTACACATTTTTGTTTTTAAAAACATTCATGACGATATGTTAAACTGGAAAGTATACAGGCACGTGTAAATATCCACAGGAATGAAGAAAAATCAGTTTTGTTCAACGAAGGCACACACGTAATATTCATTTAAACGATTCTACACAACACAATATGGATACATAAAATATATATCTGTACAAGTACTAACAATACTAACCAAGTAAAAATTGATACAAAAACAATAAGTGTATTTGATGACGATGATGATATCGTATATTTTGTATTATATTTTTGAAGAAACAAAACATGGAAAACGAAAATTTTAGTCGCACTTAGTCTTTGATGATGCTGATGTTGTGGGGGTGATTGATGATTGGTCTTGGTGGACGAACGAACATTGATGTTGAAATCTTATATAATAAAAAAATAATGAAATAGTGCTTATTCTACAATATTGGACATTGTTTCAAGAGATGAGGAAAATATTATATGAAGCGAGTGTACTACTGATTTTTATTGAATCTTAGCAACCTTCACGGAATGTGAACAAGGGACGGGCGATGACAAGCCGTCTGGCGCAAATTTCAAGATGGTATTTGTATGAAAAAATATACTTTGATAACGAATTGAACAGACATTGAGAACATAGGAAAATATATCTAAAGATATCCATATATATTCGACAAAAAATATTATACACATAGTTTCGATCTGTAGTTGATTAGTGAATGGATTAAATTATTTAAAGTTTTTAAGATCATCATTGAAGTTGTTACTAATACTTTATAATCAATAAAAAAATGTCAATCGTAGAGGCCAGCGTTTCTTATAAAACATTTAACAAAAGGAAGTGTTTTCGTTGTTGCGGGTGTCCAAAGTATATACATTTACGAAAAATGAGACAACGCCAAGCGCAGTTGCTGATTGATTTTTTAAATAAAAGTATAAATGATACCAAAGAGCGATACATTATAATAAGTTATTTATTTACGATTACCCAGTAACCTTTAACTTATCATATGCCCGGTTGTTGTTATTATTAATATTGTTTATATACCATTTACTGTACTTATAAGTATGATAAGCCCAATCAAGTCCCGGTCTCTGATCTGATTATAAAAATAAATATATATTATTATTATTATAAAAAATTGTATTATTGCAAATATATAAACTATGTGTACATTTCATCACTATTTGGTGAATAAATGGATACACTTGTAAGTACGTATATGTATAATCTAATTACGAATCTTGAAAAATATGTTTCAAATTTATTACCTCACATCACTGACCATATCACCATAACGAGCATTCAGTTTGCATTAACTCGCCATCACACGTCTGAGGTTTTTTAGCATTATTATATATTTGCAAATTTTCCTAATGCATTCACGGATTTCAGAGTTCGTAATAACTACCAAAATCTACCGGAATGTGCCATGATAACTGCTACTTAATACTAAATGAATAATATAATCGTAAATACAACTTTAAGGTGCATTTTTCAATTTCCTATTTGTACTTTTCCCTTAGCCGTGGTGTATAAACATAAAATTTTTAAAATGTGCATGGAAAAAAAATCAATCAGGTTTGCTGTCATATTTCATATGCTATTACTATAGATGTCTCTGAACATTCTTTTCGAACGGTAAAGGTCGGCGTTGACATTATAGTATCATCACCTAACTATATTCAGAAAACTTACTCCTGTACCAAAACTGTATAAACCGAATTATTCGCCGGTTTGTCTTTATGTTATTGTGAAAAAGTATCATTTTGTTTTTTGTTTTATGCAAAAATAGAAGAACCATCAACCATATTATGACGTCAAGGAGCACCCGATTAGTGATTCATGATACACACCAATTTAACATCGTGTAGCGCGTTGGGTGTTTTATGTTCTACGCTACGCATTATTTTCACAACTTGGTAATGCAAACGATAGATGCGTAGTTTAGGAATACGACATGAAGTGCGAACATACAAATGTATTTAACATCGAAAGATGCAGGGAGCCATTGTGAAATATGTAAATCTTTAATAGCAATTAGGCAAGGCGCCAAAATAAAAAGTAAACATGCAAAATAATAATACAAATCCACTACCACAGATACGCTGTACTATTGAAGCATTATCGATACAGTTCTAGACGGGAAAAGGAGAACCATGTAAAGAAAGAGGCACTGACTAATACGTGTCACCGATACTACCGTTATTGTTCTATAATTTATATCAATAGAAACTACATCAGATGAAGAAATATGCTATGCTGCCATAATATATGCATGAAAATTGTTCTACACAACGAAATACAAAGTTTACAAACAATATTCTAGATAACATACAATTCTGGATGTAACTAGATTCCTGCTATGCTAATAAGAAAGGATGAATATATTATTATTTGCATTAATTAACATGCAAATACAGTTACGACGTTATCGTCCTGCACGAGTCATGAGAAATTTTTTGTGGTGGAGGTGGACATAGGATACGATGTTTTCTGTCTGTCCGTCTGTGGATGGACATGATCATGTAGCTACACTCTGTAAAAGTCATATAGATACACCCTTACCATTTTAGTGGTAGTGTTGCAGCAACTGTTCTTGTCGACTTTTGGTCAGGGTATCTTGCACATTTAATACATCAACCGATTAG
>JAHZNE010002981.1:0-12242 GCA_027744055.1 Callyntrura sp. NNG-2020
CTGACACCACCTTGGAGAAATCTGGCAGCGTCAGCTACACCTCCCCCGAGGGTATTCCAATCTCTTTGAGCTACGTCGCCGATGAGAACGGTTACCGTGCCACCGGTTCCCATCTTCCAGTAGCCCCTGTCCCAGTCGAAAAGACCCCAGAGGTCCTCAACGCCGAAGCTGAACACTTTTCTCTTTACCGTGAAGCCGAAGCCAAGCTCGCCAGCATGCCCAAGAGCAACTACGGAAGCTATGAGACTCCCGCTGTCCGCACTGACTCATACTCTGCTCCCGCTCCCATGACCCGTACTTCTTCCTACTCCGCCCCTGCCCCTGTTGAAGTTCGTACCTCATCATACGCTGCTCCAGCCATGATCCGCACTTCCTCCTATGCCGCCCCAGCCATCCGTTCATCCGGATACTAAATAACTGAGCAATTGTTTTGTAGTCTTTGCCTTTGCAATGCTGTGATATCTATTATATAAGTTTTTTCTCACTGTCCTTTGAAACTGAATTTTTTTTTGAAAAATCACTTTTCAAATGTAGAAACAATTATTTGAAATTCTAAGTTGAAATAAATTTTAGTATTTTTTATAAGTTTTATAAGTATATGAAAGATTTGTTGCATATGCATATATACGTATCAAGATTAATATCCTTTTGATGCTTAAATCCTTATCTGCTATGCTTATCCTTAAATAAGATACTTTAAAGCACTCTATTTAAAGTACCTGGTTCCTTATTTACGGTAATTTGGACCAAAATTGTTTTAAAATGTCATATGCTTGTAACATTACAATCATTTGTTCACGTTCAATTTTAAATTAAACGCAAATGCCATCATGCGTTTCTTTTGAATTTAATGTAATTCAAACCATTAAAACCCAGCTTGTGAGACGTTATCTGGGCACGATAAAACCCGGGTTATAATGGATTGCCCAGAGCCTTTATTTTGCCACCACCATCTCTGCCAGGAACAGCTCAATTTGGACAAGGCAATTCCACTGTTTTATTTTCGAAGCGAATGGAAAGAAATCCAGGCGTGCACACAAATCTTGAATGTGCTGGTGTGAAGAGAGAAAAGGAGTTTTAGTGTAGAGGTTTGACGTGTTGTTTTTTAGGCAGGCAACTCCTTCCCCGTGACCTGTGATGCTTTCCCGTTGAAGCAACGCTTTATGCAACCAAATTATATGCAGTCCATTGCCATCCGGAGCATCAGCTTTCTTCAGAATTCCGACTTCGAGTTGTCTCGTTAGAATGGGATATTTCTCGGACGGTGAAATTTCCATTCCTTGAAAGTTGTCTATGAAAATGAGACAGTTTTCTTTCCCAAAGGGATCTAACATAATGGGCAGATAAGACACGAATGGATATTTTTCTTTGGGCAGACGTTCTTCATATAACTCTCCCCGCAATGTATTTTGGTCTTCGTATCTATGTAGTAGATAATGGAGGTCTTGATGTTGGGCGATTTGATCTGTTAATTTAGAAATGGTGTAGCTGACAGATGCATCTGTTTTTCAGAATACATAAATACCAAGGTTAACCAAAGGCAAAATTGGGGCAACATTGTAACAGTCATTGTAGAAAATATTACTTCTTCCTACGCCGAGCTGGTGGAATATGCCAGAAAAAATGGCATGCTAGAATCAATAAAATTCATTTAAATTTTTTATCCTAACAAATGTACTGACAAAGAGGGTCTTCAGCCTAGAGTATGTTCTGGTGCTGCTCAAATTTAGTTTTGACGGTTAAGGATGTTGTACACTTAACAAGATCCTGCTAAGAAATCCTGCTTTGAATGTGTATGTCTACCTACCCATGTGAATTGTTTGGCGGCGGAGGCGGAGCATTTAATGCAATATGGAACGGCGATGACACAAAAAGTCCAAACTAGGATAAATGTAGTAATTTGTCGTTCATCTTCCTTGTCAGCTTACAATTTAACAGTAAAACCACATTAAAGTGGTTTACAACCGGAAATTAAGCTTCGTCCATTTGTATATTTGTCCAGAAATACACAATAGTCACTTCAGTTGTATGGATCGCCAAAATGACTATTTCAACCTATTCATTTAACAAGCACACATTTTTTAAGATGGTATGCATACCGAATAAAGATCGCCAAATTTTTAGTGTTAAAAATATGTGCCTTTTAAAGAATAAAAGTTTAAATTTTCAAATTTTATTTGTATTAACAATTGAAGAATGCTAAAACCGTTTCCTGATCACATTGAGCGTCATGTTGGTATTTGAAAGCGAAAAGATCAATGTAAAATACGTTTTAATAGCGGTAGGAATGCTCGGCTGCTCTATGTACTATAACGTCGTCTCTCGACATAACAGGTAATTATTTATAGATTTCTGAAGGAAAAATATACACTAGGTATCCGATTATTGGGAGTTTGACAAGTTTCACTGATGTAATAATTTTTAAAAAACGTTTGGAGGATTAAGCCATCGTATTTTTTGATTATTCATTTTTCATTTTCAAATTGTCCACGTATTTTGGTCGATTTGATTGTTTGTTTGAAATCTTAAATGACACAAAATACACGACGTACCAAAGTATTGAGCATTCTTTATATTACGACGGAAAATAATCTAAAAGAACTGTTACATGCAAAAACTTCAGTGTGTCAAAAGGGTACAAAAACTGGCCCAAATTTTGTTCAAGAACCACATATTAGTATAATAGAATGGGCGGTGTAATACTTGTCATTACAGGAATTATTTGATGTTTCGACAGAGGAAAAAACTTTACAGTATCTGTTAAGTATAGATTAGTTATTAATTTTACACAATTTTACACAATTACGTTGCCTTTTAGATTAAAACTTTGCTACTACTTAATAAATTGTTGCGTCGTAAGTTCAGCGTCATTTGATAAAAGGTTGGTTGAATTTTGATTGGGCGAAATACAGTTTTGCTCAAAACATTTTAAATTATATTATTAGAAATTTTTTATATTAGAAGTGTTTGTATTACTTGGCAATTCAATTTAAAAAACAAACACAAACCATCCCATTTACTTACTTCAACATTTATATACTACCGGTAAACAAACATGAATTCCAATTCCTTTAATAAATCAGAGGTAGTTATTTACTTACCACTTAATTGCCTTGCAACATTTAGTATCTCGTCTTGAAATTTTACTACACTCAAGTCAGGTTAACAAGACGAAGTGTAATCGACTTTTTGAAAACTTTTGACCTTGTTGGAAATAATTGTTTTATGACTTGGAGCAAATATTTTATGAAGAAACTAGCCCCTTAATGCCGCATTAGTCAGAAGAACCAAGTTAGAAATGCAAAATCTTGAATTAAATATGAACAAAGAACTTATAGCCATATAATAGTGTTTTTATTGCCTCTAATGTTGTGAATGTTGAGTTAAAACACATTATTACAGAACTTACATCGTCATTTCTAACTTTTTTACTTTAAGTACTTTATATCTCCTTAGTCTACTTATGGATCCTTAATATACTTAATTCAATTTTCCCGTATGTAATAGACATGTGTTGATGAATAATAATGTATATAAGCTTGGTGTACATGTATAATACAGAGAGACAATTGTAAAATTGTAAATAAATAAATACTTTTTTATATCGTTATCAATAAAATTCGGTATACATCTACATGTAATCTTTTTTATTTTTCTATTTAGTTTTTTGCTATTTTCCTATATTAGTTGTGTACTTTGTACAACTACTGAAATCTATGGATAAATCTAAATATCTTATATATAACTTTCTTAATAGTATCCTACTTCTGCATGGGTTTTAAAATAAAAATAGGAGAATTAGATTTCATGTGCATTTGTATCATTATGATAACCATGTTCCATAACAAGATGCCAATATCATTGTGTTTATCTATGCTGATATAAGCCGATCCAGAAGCAAAAAAGTATATTTATGTGACAAGTATAATAGTAACGGAGTTGTCAAAAATATTCGTGTAAAAATTGACTTTTGTGTCGTTGTCAAAAGCCGCTGTGCAATAGTAAAATGATAAGGGTCTTTGTGCTTGAAGCCGTTTACTCAGCAATCGATAGGAGAATCTGCTAGTAACTCCTCCTCGTACTCTTATCTGAAGAACTGCTAGACGCCATACTGTGTGAAGCAGATCTTTACTGTATTCGTGCGACCGTACAATGTACGGAACAGTTTGATCGATCATGATGTACACCACTGCAGTAATCAGTACCATTACAAGATACATCGGTAACGGCAATATTTTCCAGCCTGAAATCGACGTCCAAGTTCCAATTACTGCTATGACGAATCCGAGCGACATCATTAGTCCGGCCAGGAGCCTGGTGCCATGTTCCCCAATTTGAGCTACAATTTGCAGGTGTGAGTACAAGTTGATATTAGCATCGACGGGCGGTTGCCTTTGAAGCTTTTCAACGCAACTTATGTAATAGTGGAAATATGACATGCAAGGGAGAAGAATTATGATGTAGGTGCGGGTTGCTTCGATTGTGGTCCACTGAGTAATGATTAGCCGAATGATTAGTGTTACCGTGAAGAGAGAAAAATTGTCGGCAGACTGTGGAAACATGGTCGCCAGTATTTGACACCAAGGGTCTGCATTAGTGAGAACGATGACAAACCATAAAGTGATTCCCGTGACAAAGAGAATGATCACCAATCCGACCATCAAGAGTCCTGTCAGATCCACTGTTCGATCTCCCGTTAACAATTTGCGCAGTTCTAATAATATATGGACAAACGCATAAATTACAATGATTAGTGATGACGGCATAATTTAAAATTTTTGCTCCATCTACCTGAGATCAGTTCTCTTCTCAACATTTGTACAGCGTAGCCAACTGGTCTGTTATCATTGATGAATCGCCTCTCGCATAATACCATTTCGTGATTACATGTTTTGATGCAAAGCTCTGCTTCCGTGCAAATTATCATCACCAAACCCAAGTTGAGAAAAAGAAATCCTGCCATGCCCACTGTCTAAAATACTGCGCATTAAACTGATAAACCATCCTGATGGACATACATACATTTATTCTTCTAATATTATTGTTATGCGGAAAAACCAACTTGAAAAGAATTGTTATTGCAATAACTGTCAAAAAGCATTTAATAACTAATAAACTATTCCATTTTTATTTTTTTAAACAATTTTGCTTTCACGTGCTTTTTAAATTGTTTAAATTTGACTACAAAAAGTCATTTAAATTCATCAAGGTTTTTTAAAACACATGGGATCTAACATTAGAATAAGTAATTGCGTTTTTAAACTTTCTCACATTTTTTTAGATCGAAGTAACATACTGTATCTATGAGTTTTTAAAGACAGCTTCCATGAATTGTACCTGAAATTTATTCAAACTTTCACTTACAAAAATAGTCACAATTTCGTGTTATAATGTTTTAACTCATTTTGTGTATAAAGTTTTAATTGCTGCTTTAAAATGAATTTACCATTTGGAAAGCTTGTATTCAGAAAAATGTATTACAAAATCAGATTTAATTTTAGATTTATAGCTTGCAGTTATCGATTTACCATATAATATTCTTTTGAAATAACGACTCATCGTGACTCTATTGATCGTACTTAATTAAATGCTTTAAACTTAATGGGGATTTTCTTGCTTAAATGCTATTGTACACTTCATCTTGTTTTTTGTACGATAGTATTGAAATCATCTTCATATGTACGGCTGAAATTCTTTTAATATATGCATACTTTATTAATAAAAGATTTGGAATGTGTCAATGTAAAGGAAGATCTATTGTGTATTAAAACAATACCATTTGGATATTTTGCCTCGTGCAAAAGATTCTTGATTTGTGCGTGATCCGAAATCATATAACATTCATATATAAGCCGTGACTAATAAAACTTTTGAAATGTACCATTTAATATATGTAATTAAATTAAAATGGCACTCGGTAACACGAGTTGTAACAAAGAATTTCAAAGTATAGTGATATAAGGGTTTATTCTATGAATAATAATTATTTTAACACCATGCAGTTTCACCTTTTCAATTTTAGTCCACTTCTTTTAAATATCTTATAAATATATGAAATATATAAGTATATAATTAAGGGTTTTACACATACTTTATTTGAAATGGTTCCATTATTTACTTGTAAGCAGTACTTTAAATGTCCCTCTGATTACAGACTTAACGTACACAAATTGTGTCATTCTACCTACTACCAAAACCTTTCCATGCCTTAACAGAATCAATCTACAACTCTTCCTAAATTTTTTCATGACTTTTGTCGTTCGACCATTCTCACTCCAATCATACCTCTGCCAGGAGAAAAAAATCTGCGTCCCTCTAACATAAAGATATTTCCCAAATTGCAGAACACAAGTCCAAAACAAAATTATTATTATGCTCCCAATAATTATAATGCACTTTATTGCTAACTCTAACACATCCCAGTAACGCATTAAAACATAAATATACAATGTTGGAAGAGAGGTAGATATAATGTTAATAGCAGTGATGTATGGACCTATAAAGCACATTGCGTTTTCATGGAGTACTTGAAATGACCGATATACGTGTTGAAGTCTAACTGTTTTTATCCTCAAAGCAGGAGTAGTTCGATAGTGGTGCATTTTGGTGCCATAATCAAGTACCAATTCTCTTGTCAGAATAATAGTGAGATAGAATAGATAAATCATGACGGCGAGCCCAGTGAACGCAGCGTTTACCATGAAAACAAATGATATATAAGCATGATATATTGCGATCAGAATACCGTAGGGATAAAGTTTATAGTAATTCAAGGGAATAAAATATCCTAAAAATATAGGATGCCTGGCGTTGTATAAGCAATATAAAAAAGCAATGACTGCCAAATTTAAACAACCCAAAGAGTAGGTTGCCACTGCAATATCAAAGTACACGTTAATTGGCTCGGTATCAGTGTTAAAGTCCGGCATGTACTTTTCTATAAATATTATCAATCAAGTGCGTTGATTAGAGTATTGTAAGTTATTTATAATTTAATAATTCAAAAGTATATATACTACCGTGAATGTATCTGAAGAGTCCCATAGCTCCATTTCCAAAGCGCACAGCTTCACCAGAGAATATGTTAAGAATTGAAAACACCATGCAGAGATACATCAGTGAAACAGCAAATAGTGAGCATACAAAAAACTGGTTAATTTCTCCGTTAATTCGAGCCACCAATGAAGCAGTGACTTCTGCAATCACCCATATTGCCATGAGACAAATACGAACATGAACTCTTTTAGTATGTTGATAATCCACTAGCTTAGAAAATGTATATGTAGTTGAGTCAAATGCTATTAGTAATGCACCGTGGTTGGTGCATAGCTTAATTCACAATATTCACAATTTTATAAAGTCGTCTGCTCAGCATTTTGTGCTAACAAAATTACTACTTAAGTTACAAAGGAAATCGCAGCGTTTGACGTTCAGGAAACTGTGAATATTTTTTTCTTACAGTGACTTAAGCATCGATGGAAAATAATATTAAAGTTTTTGAAAGGGCAAGATGGAATGTGGTTTAAAAATAGTCTGACATTATGAACAATAGCTATATTTTATGCCGTCTATTATACTAGCGATTAAAGGGCTAAAATGGTAGATAATAAAGCAATTCCAGCAACCTTCTGCATGTCATTTCATCGCATGGCTCATACGTGATTAGGCTATAACTGCAAATTTTGTTAAAACGGAAAAAGGCTTTAAAGATATTTAAGATGCATACCGAAAAAATGTCAAATCAAATATGATATCCACCTATTTTTAATAACTACAAATAGATTGCATTTCTAAACCTTTCATTAGAAACTTTGTATCGATAACATGCTGTATAATAAAAGTACATTAACTTTTCAAATGGAGGAAGTTATTTTTTGATAGAATATTAACTCAATATGCACAGTAAATGTAAATTATTTTTAACTAAAAATACTTTGTGATCACAATTTATTTTTTAAAGACACAGCGCACAAGTAGTACATACGATCGAATTTTCAAATTTTTCTGACTGACTTTACATGCTCTTGGAAAAAGCAATTTTTTCCTCATTTTCATATCAATAGGCTGTTACCAATATGAGAATGTAACATTAGTTAGATTAATTAAGACGATTGTTCATATGCATGTACTACGTATCTCACATATAAGTGCGATAACAGCCTGCGCACAGTAAAAAATGAAGAAGAATAAGACGGTTGACGGAATCTTTAAAAAATAATGTTGTTACGTGCACTATTTGATACATACGGATATAAGGAATGCTTTGGGTATGCAACGCATTGTTCAAGCAGTAGGTTATTACTAGAGACTCTACCTGTAGATGCTTAAAACTCACCACATAGGTAGGTATTTATGCACTTAAAATCATTAAAATAGGTGCTTAAAAAGGTCCTTCAATTTAAAATATGTGCTTAAAATGCTTTTAAACCCAAAATAGTTACTTAAATAGGTTCTTAAACTCACTGTAATTCTAAAAATACACTTTTTTAAGTTCGCGACGTTTTAAGTTTAAAATCGCGACGCTATGACAGCTTGCATTTGTTTTGGCCTTAGAAACTGGAGTGAGTCTAAAATAACTTGGTAACCGTGATACTATTTGCATTTTAAAGCTCACGGAAATTAACTAACCTTTGTTTCGTTTCATTTCCAAACCACTTCCCCCTTACCACATTTTCCACAAATCTACCTTATTTAAAGGCATATTCACAGTAACTGATGCATTACAGTACTCTTCGTTAAATGAATTTTGTGGGCGGCGCGTATTGATACACACATGTCACCTTCTTTCTTTTGACAACACATTGATGTTTACTGTGCATGATGTGCTGATCAAATTGAAAATTTTTTCACACGTAAAAGTTTTACTGCATAGCTACAAATTTTAAAAAATGTTAGACTAATCAAATGTAGTGGATTGGCCATCGTTAATGTAAATTTTAAAACCCAATTTATTCTTTCTTCGTGTTTATGCATTGAACTAAAAGCTCTTTTCGAAATTAAGCTTATTCTTTATAAAGCTCTGTAGGAGAGTAGATAAATGTGATTTTGTCGAGGGCATTTTAATTTAGAAAATAGGAATTGTGCCAACGAAACAGATTTAAACACCAACTAAATACAAAATGCTCGTAATGCCAAAGTATGAAGTGATATTTTCATACGAAATTGTATTTTCCGTTACATTTGTCAAATAAGGTGAGTTTTAGCTTTTGTTTGCTACCAGTTTGTTTGCACTGCCGTCAAGTATGAAGTGATATTTTCATACTAAATTGTATTTTCCGTTACATTTGTCAAATAAGGTGAGTTTTAGCTTTTGTTTGCTAGCAGTTTGTTTGCACTGCCGTCATATCAGTTGAAATTTCCCTACTTATTTGCAGAAAACAGCAAAAAAGGTGACTAAAAATGCAAAAAGGTCTTTAGGTGCTTAAACCGCAAAATAGGAGGTATTAAAGAAAAATAGGTGCCTTCTAATCGGCTTAAAAAGTCATGATACGTTCACATAATAAAGTTGGACTCGATTGAATGAAGATACAAAATAGGCTATTTTCCTAGAAATAGAGTCTCTATTCATTATGTATTACATAGAATTAGTGCATAGTCAGATTTTCCTATAAAAAATATAGGTATATACAAGGTTATACGTATGTAAGTATGTGTGCACTGTCCGGGTATGAAAAGGATTCCCCTTTGTCCGCGAAAGAAAGAAAGGGTAAAAGAAAAATAATGGAACAATAATTGACAACGTAACACAAGTAATCAGAAAAATGGTTTTACGCGACACATACATGCGCTACACATACATTTTCTCTCGTCGTCTCGTCTTCCTTTTGTTGTTGTGATACAACATACCAAGTTTTGTCATTATTCCCCATTATTGAGGTCACGCTTGAGCATTGTTTATCGGTGTTGACGTTATTTTTACCATTTCTTACTAGTTGACGTGGGCATTTTACCTGCGTAGACGGAATAGTTATTAGAGGGCAACTAAATTACTTTTATTTCCACCACCACCACACTAATTTGTCTTGCACACTTTTTTAGAAATCTTTCTCCTCTATCTTGAACCAATTAGGCGGTGCTCACGTAGGGTGATTAGGTGGCATTTTTACGGCTACTCACAACTCATCCTTACGCACACATTTTTTCTTGTCCTGTCTTGGGAGTAGTAGAATTTCACCCGCTAAAACGTCTTGATAGACTATTGCGCCTCACATTTTAAATTCAATCATTCATCCGCTGCTACTACATTTGCTGCAATCGTAGGGACTAATAATTCCGATTTCTTGCTTGACTGGTTTTTCATTCATTCATTCATCCTTTTTCTTGGAGTGATGTGACGTAACGTGTTGGTGGTGTTGGGGGGAATGATGCAGTTCTTATGTATTGTCATGTATCATTGCACAAGGCAGCGCAAATGTGCAATTTATAGAAGAAGGGCGTGTAATAAAAAACGTGAGTACAACCTGATGGATGATTAAAGGAACAATGAAAGCAATAAAGCAGCCTGCGGTGCGGCAGTGTAAAGAAGAAGATACGATTGTGTGTGTGTTTGAGTAGAGCAGCAATGTAAAGTGAAGTGATTTCTTTTTTTTCTGTGGCTACTCCTCAGTTTTCTTCATTGCGGAAACTAATCTTCGTACTGGTGTTCTATTTATAAACTTGTTGTTTGCTTAAGAAGATGATAATGATGACGAAGAAGGAGCTGATTAGCGGATAACGGGAAAAGATGATGATGATATGATGCGATGAGCTGAATGCATAATAGTAATTATGAAGCGAAATGTAAAGGGATAACACGTATATGACTTGGTTACCTATATTTGAAGGGAATATTGTATTGATGATGACGTTAACGTTAACAAGTAGTCGACGGATTAAATTGCATAATTAAGTTGCCTTGCTAATGTATAAATTGAAACGTTGTTATATGTAAAAAGAGCATAAGATGTTGATTATCCTTGAGATAAGATGTTATCGATTATAGATTTAAACAACCTGCCAACTCGATCAGTGTATAAAACGGTGTGTGTACTCTGCCGGTTTAATAAATGTGAGGTTTAAAAGAAACGTTAAAATTTACGGAAGATAGAATTGCAGTTTAGTAGGAATACTGGGCACATGATCAGGGTGGGCGTCACAATATGCCAATTTTTTTAAAATCGGGATAACTTGAGTCTACCAATAAAATCTAACCAATCAATCTTTATGGGAAATTCAAGTATGTAGCAGTGACTTCAGAAAAGATCAATTTCTTATTTTTCTTCCTGCAGTCGAGCAACCTACATTCGCGTGTCTTCCAACTGATTGAGATTTCGTTACCTCTTACGGATCTGTTAAGTCGTTAAATGTCGTGCAACTGATAATAGCGGTCATCATAATATTATTCATTCCTTCATTCTCGTCTCTTCCTACTCCATATATCTCCTCTCGGCATTGAAATTTATAACATCGGGCATCTACGTACCTATGCATGTATTTTGCATATCACAATCACAAATAAGTTTTTAGCTGAACCAATCTTCACCATTGCGGATATGCGTGCGCGCCCTCAGTTATAAGCCAGTTCGGTCAAAAATGGCTCCTACTTCTTATGATACACACTGTCAGTTAGCAAGCGGGGTATGATACTCAGGTTCCTGAGACCCAATCCTCAGGTCCCTCCGAGGGAGCTGAGTATGGGGTCTCTTCTTTTAGGGACCTGAATATTGGGTCTCTGGGACCTGACTATTGGGTCCCCTCGTTTTTTCTCAAAAATCGACGTAAATCTATACATATAATAGGCAGTTTGTAATTCCGCACTACGTTGTATGGTCAAAATGCATAACGTTAATCGGTGAAAACAATGGATAATAATATAAATGTCTTATCTGTTCCTCTTACTGTAGTACGATGTAATAATAATAATGAGCTGCATAAATTGGTGCACCGTACTACGGCTATGTTAAATGTTGGAAGATGCATGTCTATGACGTGCAGTATGAAGAGCATGAATGTATGCTAGTGCGCTTTTTCGAAAAACCGTATAAAAACCGAATAAAGCACAAAATTAGAATGATAACAATTTATTAAATCAAGTGCATAATGTAAATAAGGTTTAAAAATGGTAAAAGACTAAAATAAAGCAAACGGTAACTTCAACTTAAGTAAGACTTAATTAAACTTAATAAGCTTAACGTCACACATGTTCAGTATTTAATGAGAAATACAGCTTACATAGAATTTTACTCCGTGGTATACCAAGAAGT
>JAHZNE010002982.1:0-11068 GCA_027744055.1 Callyntrura sp. NNG-2020
TTAAAAATCCACCAATGTGCTAATGTTGTTCTTTGCACCAAATCGTAAGTATAACAATTCTAGAAGCATCAGCGTTGTAAATTTACATTTTTGTAAATCTATCAATCATGCACACCGACAGTTTTGATAACTTTCCTGTCCAGTTTTATAAGAAAGTGAAGTCAACCAAAACCGCAGCATTGTACACCTGCATTTAGTTTTACACAGATTTCATTATAAAAAGACTGCTTCTTCTTTGTCATAACTTTATACGATTGCCATTTTAAAAGTATTTTAGATCCGGATTACAAAGGGAGAACCTATAATAGTAAGTAGAAATGTGCGTTAATTTTAACGGTCCGGAACGTTTTAAAAATTGTACTTAATAATTCGCACCGGATTACAAAGAATTTACGAAAGTGGTAAGTTACTACCGCAAACTGTATGCACTATGTTTTTTATTTTATTTTCCTTAAATAGGAGAACGCATGACACGAAAATGTTATATTGGAACGTATATAAAAAAATGAGATACAATTTTACAGCAAAGGTTCATTCATACTGGAAATTCATACTTCCGTAACATTCCTGCGAGTTATTTTGTTTACGACTTTGACGAAGGAAAAACGTATTGTAAATAATACCCAAAATATGTTGCTTAGATTTGCTTGCTACACATTTATGGTTTTACTGTTTTGTATTGCAATCACAGATATGTACATGATTCCTAAAATGGGTTGCGGTTGTGATGCGGTGACACATATATTATATATAAATACATTTTCAAGCACATATCATGAAGCACAACTGCGCTCACATTTAATATTACGTGTTTTACATGAAAATCCCTGCTAATTCTTACGTAAATAAATTCTCGCAGTATTTCCAGCGTCCACAGCGACGTGTGCCACTGAAACAGTTTGCCTTCACTGCATTGTCTGTCGGATAGAAACCCACAATTGGAATTTCGGCGTTGTCATCCTTAATGGTTTAGCCCACGACACTTGTGGCTAGCACAAACAAGGCTTTTGCCCAGACGGCCAGCCAATGGTTTTTACGTGACCATTTAACAGTTTTTGTAATGTGAACCATCCCGTTTACTGTTTTATTGTCTGACACTGTTGCTACTACGGCAATAAATATCTTTTTCGTCAAACATAGTTATTAGGGCTAGTGTCGTATTGTCCTCGAGCGGAGCACAATAACTGGCAAACATGGATACAATTTTGGTTCTTATTCTTTGTCTCGGTGTTTTAACAATACCTGGATCTGTCGCTCGCCTGAGAGGACGCTAATTACAATAGACCAGTTGGATATCATAACAGAGGTAATTACAGCGTTATAAAACATTGTAGTGGACGCTGCCGACCCGGATTACGACAGTGGTAATGCTGTAGCAACGGTGAATGCAATTAGAAGAAATTTGAATAACTGCGGCAATGGATACTATTGGTCCGATTTAGTGCAGCATTGTATTCGTTCTCATCGGGACGAGTACGACGAGGAGGTCGGATAATTTTTTGTAGGTTGATTTATGTACACAGTGGCGATGTCAACCTACAAAGGATAGAGCCGAACGAATATTTTACGATATGGAGTCCTAAAGGTGTCCTTTTGGGCAAATAAAGTACACATTTTATATTGACATAAACAGTAAATTTCATTTTGCATAATTTGGCGCTACTAAAATACAGCAAAAATGGATAAGCCTCTTAATTACTTCCGGAATAGATGGAGAAGAGAACAATGTACTCCTAAGTTTGGGCAATTTTACCTATGGAAGTATATAAATGAGGTTGAATTTGTTTGAACTTCAGGATGTGATTATCTTTTCTGTCCCTTATTGTTCCAGCAACCCTGAGCTGTTGATCATTCCATTTTCTGCTACCATACATCGCTATTTTCCTACCTCATTATATTCGCATCATGTTGCAGTTACATAGCTTCCATTGTTATGGTACTCTTACTGGCACATTTAACTCGCTCATAGAAAACAATTACAATATGGTGGGAATATCACAACAAGAAGTCCTAGAATATACTCAATAAGGAATTTTGATTCCTGCTTAGGATTTCCTATTCATTGACCTATCAAGTACAATCCTACATAATTTTTTTAATATGCTCAAAGCGCTGCTATCCCATCGCAATCTGTATTACAGAATTTGCACAACGGTGAATTACATGTGTCAACAGTGTATTTTCCAACTGGAGACAACCATTTATGGCGAGCGGCTCCATCGGGGGTTCTCTAATATAATTTGATGAAACTGTGCGACTATGAACATGGGGGATAATTTTGTGCCGTAGCAAGTTTGGTGATACAAGTTGAAATGCTAGTTTTCAGAACTTTGTCCTCTGCTTTTTCTACTGACTGATTTGCAGCTCTATTTTGGGTTTGCGGTGAGCCACTTATGAACAAAATGTGCCCCAGAAACATTTACAAACTTAAATGCTTCATATATAAACAAGGAAAGGGATAAACTATTTTTTGTAATATTACCACTCAATATTCTTAGTACACGTATACAATATTGTTAACATCTACCATCGTTTCACCCTTTCAGTATCATTTTATAAAAAAGAGTAGAGCGGTTTCAAACCAAAAACCTGGTAGCAGCTTTAAAAGTGCAGTAACCGAAACCAGCTTATTAAAATCATGTAGCATGGGGGAAATAGGTACGACCGCCAATCAGACTTAAATGTCAAAGTCAGATGCATAATATGCCGTATAATATGCGCGACTTAACAATGTCAGTGACTGATATGTATGCCAAGGTCAGTGTGTCATGGACGAAAACACATTTCAATTTCAAGCTTGAACTGGGCTAGAAAAGTGAAGCAAGAAACATTGAAATTTAGTTCTGCGCTTTTCCTTAGACGATTTTCTAATGTAACTTTAGTTTAATTCAATTGGATGTTGCTACTCCGTCGCATTGAAACATGATTAGAAGTCAGTGAATTAGTGCAATTCCTTTGAGTGTTCTGCTTTAAGCTAATAATAAAACCACAACAGCGTCGGTCATACAATCGGTCACAAAACAACAACAGTCATAATGCTATAAATTGTATATCGATTGTGTCACTGCTCAGATAGTTAATTAAACTAAAAAATAGAGTAATAATATGACTCTTCAAATCTTATCCTGAATATAACCAATTTTTTCAATTTATTATTACACAATGGGGAAGTCTAGGGTGGCCAATCCTTGCTGTTTCTCACAAAACTTCATAGAGCTGGTAAAACATAATTTCATGACCGCATTCAAAGCTCTAAGAAGCAATCCCTCATTCAAGAACATATTTCGATGAAGATTTTGGTGTCTTAAAGATTTCAATGTTTATTATACCTAGGGTCATATATCTTAAGTTTTCACATACCCGTATGCTAAGTATGCCTGTGTATTCTGACAATATGTAGTATTAAGAATTCTTAACACCTGTGGCTATTGCACTTTTGCGTAAGATCCTATTTTATTAGTTCCAATTCAACGCCGTTATACATTCACTTCTAACAGTTGATGCATCCATTTTCTGTATTAAACTAAACATCTTTTGTAATTGCAACTTAACATAATCTAGGGAATTCTGTCGATTTGAAGTCGTGTGTAAAGTGCTATAACCTTTTTGATCTTTTTCATGAGCATTAACATTATTTTTTGGTTTCTCGACTTTGTGCACGACCTTTCTATGTTAGAACGCGTGGTATGGTTGCTTTGTGGATATCCTACGAGGTCAGAAGAGAAGATGACTGAATTTTTTTGTACAATCTGCTTAAGGGAAAACAGCCACAGAAGATTTCTTGTTCCATTTAATACGATCTTATTGGAATGGAAGAAATAGGATATATGTAGTTTCCATACAGATTAAAAAAGGAATACATGAATAAAGGAACTCATTAAGACTAGAGCAGAAGGTGCTGAAATGCATATAATGTAAGTCGGTATAATGTAACAAACATAATCAACTTCTTTTATTTACAACTTGGTTGATCCCAACTTGATCTCAAACTTGCAACTCATTTGATTCTAGCAATTTTAAGTACCGTACGAAGCATGCATTCATTAAACAATCTAATATCAAAAAACTAATATTAACTTAAACCATACCAGATAAAATGCATTCCTTCCAAGTATTACTATTTCCGCAAAGAAATTAATAACAATGTTCGTTTTTGGTGTTTCATTTTCACACTGACTACAGAGAAAAAGATTTCATGTTACATTAATAAATATGTTAATATTAGGCAAGCATACAGTGGTTAGAACTAAAACCTGTTTTAACCAATACAGACCTGAAAAGCTCGAATGTTTCCTTTTGGAATAAAATGATAAGATTAGGATGCATGTGCAGACGGCCTGTTTGCTTAATGCATACATCCCAAAATGGAAATAAAAATCCTACTTCGTCCAATTTATATGCGCTGCATACAATTCATAGTGGCTGACAACTACTAAGCAAAGGTATAAACTCAACAAAACTAAGAAAATAATTAATTGTACTACTACAGGCGCTTATGAATTGATCTTGGAAGACCGTTTTTAACTTTGTGGCCATAGAGGAGAAACGTGTACGGACAGCCAAAGATTGAAATGGAAAACTAATGTGCCTTATGTACTCATAATAACTGTACATAGCTGTCACTAACATTTATCAATACGCCAATTGGCACAAAACTATATTATCTATTGAATTCACAATCAAACTACTCGTCTGAGAGGACTTCCTGAATAAAACCAAAACTCGCTACTAATTGTCGCTATTAATTAAAATAAGTAGTTAAATCCGGGATAGTAATTAATATTTAACCAGTATTTATTCTAATCAATTAATGCCCACTACAATCAATAGGAGTTTAATTTTCAAAAGTGGTATGCTCTGAACCAAAAACCATTCTCACAAAAAAGTTATTGTGTGTCTGCAGGATTCAACCAGACTGGTCGACGACGACGACACGACGAGAATGCAAAGTGACTGCAAGTCTCAACGCAACTCACACAAAAAAAAACAGAAATGCACGTCGATTACGGCGTGCACCAAAATAAACGTACCACAAAATCTTACTGTATGATTGAACAATATTACATACAGACATGCTAGCTACATTTACAACATTGTCACTAAGTTGTTACTCCAACTATTAAACAACGGGGAAATTAAAATACAGCAAGAACTGCAATTTACACATATATTTCCACGGGTAGTGACATGCAGTAGAAGCTATGCTGTAAAACTAAAAAATGGTCTAAATCCCGAAAACCCCGAAGATTCGGGCAACAGGGCCCAATTATTCGGGTGGGGAGACCCGACAATTCGGCCAGAGGAATTCGGTTAGAGAAATTCGGATTTTGGGATGACGGGTTTCTACCAATAATGACGATTATAGGGACGAGAAGAAATGTAAAGTGCGTAGTTTCAAGAGAACCATGTAAGATTTTACAGTTTAAGTGTTATTACAATAATAAATGAAAAGAAATTTAAAATTATTATTTCGCCCCACGAATGATTTACATTTTCATCGCAGAAATTTATTGAATTTGTAGTATAGTATGTTTATAAGTCGCTATAGATACTAGTCAAACACGTTGTAGTTACCCGCATAGTTGGCTTCCATTAATTTAGAAATTTTCCAGAAACTTATACGTTGGGGTAACCCCGGCTACCGGATCCTTACAGTTAATAGATGCCCGGTGTCATACACGTGTTGCAGTTACCCCGTTCCTTATGCACTGGATATGCTTAGCCGTTTTGTACGTTCTCATGTATTGATGTGTTAAGGTCCTTTTACCCCTTTAATTGACTTCCGCTTCAGGTCACTTCTGAGCTTATCTCATTCTTCGTATTCTGCCCATCTCTGCTTTCCTATTTTGTTATTTAAATGGGCAGTTAAACCTTTCCCATTTTAAAATGTAAAGGTAGTGCGGTCTAAAATTTTCAGAACATGTTTTCATCACGATCTATTTGATGCCTTTTGTTTCAAGAAAATCGGCCTATTCCCTAAGAATATAATTGCACTGTGGGATTCAACCTTAAATTGGGTAATTTTTATTAGTTTTCACTATATTTCGAAATTCGTATATAACTAACCCTTCTTCAATACCTTAATGTGCAAAATTGTTTATCAATTTAGAAGAAACACATTTACATTCCAATCCAGTTTACATTACCCACACAATGTCAACGACAACTAAACAAACAATTAAATATTTTAAACTACCACTAAATACGTATGCAGTGTTGATGCATAGTCTGAAAGTCCACAAAAAGTTACATAAGTTCAGTTTTATAGAAAGAACAAGCATATTCTGGTTTATTTATTAAATGCGTGTAAAGTTGGCGGTCGCTCACGATATTGATTGCAAAAACAATACCCTATATACTCTCACAGCAACACTACGCGCGATGTACATTTGGTGCAACTGAGCTATCATCCTTCCCCCACCTACAATACAACACAACTACTGTACCTACCCGACCTACCAGTACCATTATCCTTCATGTGTGCAATCTGTTCATTCTCCCAGCTCCAATATCGATTTTACATCTGTGGTTCAGTAGCCATCGAGTATTGTGCGAATTTCAAATTCACACTCACTGGTAACCCAGTGGTAATTTTGCTCGTGTAATTCTTCCGTAGCGTCATATTTTATTTTTTAGAATTGGTTGATAATTTTAATTTCTTTTCCAGCCTTGAGCGTTGGTGTAGATAGTGCGCATTTTTCGAAAACCATGGGAACAACGAAGAGAGAAAAAATGAATTCCCCTGCGGATCCGGAAGATGAAGTGCCTGTTAACCTGTTGCCGTTAGTCAACAACTTGGATGAACGGACCAGTGCCCTGTTCCAGCAGGTGTTTGGAATTGATCTGGTAAGACATTTTTCAAAATTAAAAATCTAGTCAATCTTCAATCACGTCAACCATTCCGTTGATGTCACCAGTTAAGTTTATAACCGACTCCTATCAGCTGATAACCTTTTGTTTCCTTTGTTTATCATTTATTGTTGGCAGTTGCGAGAAAAAATACTGGGTTATCTAATCCTTGAAAAAAGTTACCCCGACTTGGTCAAAGTTTCCCAAAATGCATTCAGCTGTCGTCTCGTTCAGCACTCCTGGTTAAAATCCGTGAACAAGTGCCTCGTCAGAGCGGGAAAACCCCTGATTTGCTGTAAGCTGGTGTCACTGTCTGATTTAGCTCAAACTTCTACCGTTAACCAGTTGCTGAACGCTTACTCTTCGTCTCCACCCTTGTTGAACGCCGTCCCTATATTTTCTCTCCGGATCGTCACAGGCATTGAAACTACGGCGACGGACTGCTTCAGAGTGCTCGGAAGTTGTTTCCGTTATTGTGCTACAGGACTACTTCATTTGGAAATATCATCATTCTTTGACCCTATTGCTTCGGGGATTACGGAGCTACCCGTCAATGTTTCTCTCCCGGTGCTTCAAGAAATCGTTTTATACAACCCCGGTGGCGACAATATGAGAGATGTTGTAACTGATGACAACAGTCGCGCAACTTCGGTGATTCAGTCGAT
Source organism: Callyntrura sp. NNG-2020 (assembly GCA_027744055.1). Taxonomy (NCBI): domain Eukaryota; kingdom Metazoa; phylum Arthropoda; class Collembola; order Entomobryomorpha; family Paronellidae; genus Callyntrura; species Callyntrura sp. NNG-2020. The sequence continues at coordinate 7,515 of JAHZNE010002982.1, forward strand.
TTTGTCAGCTTGCAAAAAGCTGTCTTCCTTCTGGTTGTGTGGCGCCCCCAAAGTCGGCAGTGAACCCGCAGACACTCTTCGCCTGCCCCGTACAGTCACCAACTTATGTCTGGAACGTGGACTGATTTCCGGTCATCTGGAACAGCTGATGATGACAAATACGCTCCCTAACTTGACTAAGCTCTGCTTAAAAATTCCAGCTTCGTTTCCGGACGACTGTTCGGATTCCATTTACCGAATCCTGGACCTGGTTCGCCTTACTCTCAAGGAATTAACCATTTGTGGACCCACCGACACCTCTACAACAACAGACAATGCACCCAATCCCATTATGCGCTTCCCAATTATGAAATCACTTGTCTTGCTGATTATTTCCTGTTTCAACTGGCAGTTGGCCGACAGGGTCGCGAATTTGGGAATAAGTTTTCCTGTCGTTAAGGATATCCAACTGCTTGACGTGGAACCTTCTGCCTTGCGACGTCTTACGGACAGCTCTAGATTTGAATCCGTGCAATTTCTTTTCGTAACCGTGTTAAAAAATGAATCTACCGAATGGAATGAAGATTTGACTCGAGCTCTGGCCCAATTTCCTCAAGCCTTTCCAAAAACTGTCGTGTTGCATGTTACTTCTTTTCTTCCGGAGGACACGCCATTACTATTCCAGCCCATCTTGAAGTACATGACGGCATTGGTAGGGTTGTACCTTAATTTCCATAAAAATGACACCGTCTTGCCCTACGATTTCTGGTGTTCGCTGCTCCTCGGAATGCCCCCCTCACAAGTATCGGAGGACCGTCTTCCAAATATCACCAATTTGACCAGTTAGTTGGCTTCCCTCTTTTTTCATTTTCTTACAGTTTTGTTTGCTATAATTTTGTTTGAATCTTCAATTAAATTTCAGACATGAATGTACTAATACTTCAAATACAACAGTCGACTAATCTTCCCGATGAAATATTCGAGTTTGGTCTTCTCAAGATGCCTAACCTGCGGGCTCTGATTCTACCTAAAGGTTTTAAGGCATGTCGCATCTGTATATTTACCAGGATACTATTTACTATTCTGACGTTGAAATCTAGTGTGGAAATGCTGACATTAGAGTACTTTTTTTGTAGGTTTCCGCGGCAGTGGCAGAAAGATGGAAGCAGGCTGGAAAATTTCTACTTCCATTTCATATTAATGTAATTTCAAATTGACTACGACCACTGGTGGACTATTGAGCTGTGGGCACTTAAAATTGGCACAGTGCCTCCGTAATGAAATATGCTGTCATGGTTAACCTTGAGAATTGATTATCATTGCCTTTATTTAAAAAGTGTATTAACTTAACAGCGGGACAATGTATTTTAATGTTTTCACTATTGTAAAATATGTAAGAAAGGTGGATTATAAATGTGCTTTGGCGAGTTAACAGCGTTTTATTTACAACAAGTACACACATTATCCCCAGTCCGAAAGTAAATATTGATGAAATATAAAGATACATCTAAATTTATAAATAAACATGCAACATTTCTAGAAATTAAAAACGCATATAACGCATTAAAGACTTTCAACTTAGAGCCGCAGGCAAGTACCCTTTAGATTGGGCATACTTCATATCTCGTCTAATGTACTCAATCGGTGGCTCCAAATTGTCCCCGAAATGAGGCACAAACTGCTTCACCCTGGCAGTGATGTACTGCTTGAGGGACAGTGAGTACTCCATTAAAGCTGTGTTGGAGAATATTTTTGTTAATCGATCACTGTTCGTATACAGCTCGCTCCAGAGATCCAAGGGGGTGGGAGCATGGCGAATCCGTTGAGCAAATTCAAAGTGGTCCACAATGTCGAGGGTCACCCCAAATTCCTTCTGGGCAACCTCCCTAAATGCTTCATCCAATTGGGGACGGGGATGCACCACAAAATAAATTTCGGACGGGGCGTCCTCGCTAAAAAATAGGTGAAGGCTGGTCTCGGCGCAGATGTCCACCGGTAAAGTATTTAAAGGCACCGGCAAATTGGCGACGGCTTTCACCTGGAGCACCGCGGTAAACCGTTCAATGAAATGATTCTGTTGGTAGTTCACCTTCCACGTGTGGCTGTTGCCGGTGATCACTGGGAATCTAAAAGCCTTGCACGGAATGCCCCGTGATACGGCCTGACCCAGTAAAACTTCGCAGACGTACTTGCTCGTATAATATCCTGGCATGTTGGATTCCACCGTCCAGCTAATCACTTCCGGTCCCGGCCAGCCGCCAGATAATCCCGACGACCCCCCTCCAAGGACCGCCGCCGACCAAAAAGTGGACCCAAAGTAAACGTGCTTCACTTTGGACTCCGCTGCAAATTTTAAAATATTCATCGTACCACCGACATTAACCGTTCGAATGTCATCCTTCACGTTCTCCCTGTTCAAATAAGGCTCAGTGTGGTTCGTCTTGGCGGCGCAAAGTAAACGTGCTTCACTCTGGACTCCGCTGCAAATTTTAAAATATTCATCGTACCACCGACATTAACCGTTCGAATGTCATCCTTCACGTTCTCCCTGTTCAAATAAGGCTCAGTGTGGTTCGTCTTGGCGGCACAATGTATCACGGCGTCAACGCTGGTGCACAGCTGACTGTAGGCTTCCTCAGACAGGCCAAAATTTGGTAACGTAAAATCAGCTTCCAAACACCTTAGCTTACGGGAGTAATGACCCTTGTCACTGTCCCACTGGGGCGAGTTGACCAGTAGCTCCAAGGGATCCTTGATGTTGTTCGACACTCTGACCAGACAAATGATGCTTTTCAAGCTGTCATACCGACTGGTACACAAAGCTGATAAAATGTGACCCCCAAGAAAACCCGTGGTTCCAGTTACAAGTACCGTAGATATCTCCGATGGTCGACATGGCGCCTTACTCAAAATGGTACTTAAGCTGTCTGGAAAGACGCAGTCCTTTTCCAGCAGCGACTTGAATGTTCCTGTCGTTTCCTCACTCGTTTGTGTTGTGCTGTTGCCTAAAATTTTGGAATGGATGTCCTTGCAAATATTTTCTATGGATCTGTCAGGTTTTATGACATCCGCACAATGACGGTATTCCTGTCCGAGGAGGAGCTGCACTTTATTTCGTAACTCCAGCACCACCAGAGAGTCCCCGCCCAACTGAGCAATGGAAGCAGTGGGGCATATCGCTTCTTGCGGACCAAGTCCCAGAGTGTCCCTTACTGATGACGTTAGCATTTCCATCAACAGAGCAATCTGTAAACGCTCCTCGCCTCTTCTGTGGAAAGACTCCCAAAATTTCTCTGTGGACAGGATTCTCTCCGCTGTAGGTTTTGAACGCTTGATTTTCTTCCCAGCCAAGGCTGCCTCGTCAATGTAACCTTTTGCCGTTCCACTGAGGATGCAGACATCTGAAATGTTGGTAAAGTCGCCAATGGCCACCTGGGTTGTGGGGATTCCCAAAAGAACTTCCAAACTGTTCAGCATCCGCTTTACGCTGACAGGGTGCAGGCCTAAAAGTACCTTGTCTTTGGCCACTCCCACTTGATCCCATTGACCTGTCATTCAAATAAATGGTAATGATG
>JAHZNE010002983.1:0-21655 GCA_027744055.1 Callyntrura sp. NNG-2020
CCGGGAAAATCCTGATGTCGCACATAACATTTCTTGGCCAGTCACAAAGGTTCTTGTCTTTATTCCAGTAGAGACCAGCCCCGCAAGATTGCAAGGTTTTCCGGCCAGCAGCGCATACATAAAACTTGTCACAAGTTGGCCCAGGTAAGTATTGACCTGTTATATAAAGGACATGCAGAAGAGCATTGAAATAATAATGAAGACATATTTGCTGTTGTGAAAAATTAAATGTAGCATTGTCACTGTACCTGAAACACAACTTTCTCCTGATTGAATTGGCATTATTGGAGGTGGCCTTGTTGTCCACATGGTAGTGGTTGTCGCCTGCGTTGGCGGTGGAGTCCATTGCGTTGTTGTTGTTGCTGGCCGTCTCGTTGTTGTCGATAATGTTGTCCAGATTGTAGTTGTGGTGGGTCTCTGCGTTGTTGTAGTCGCAACAATAAATTCTTGGTTCTGTTGACACCCAGCGGAATGGGGCCAGTCACAAGTATTAGCGTGCCTGTTCCAATGAAGTCCCGAAGAACAGCGATGTCTTGTAACTCGTCCAGTGGAACATTGATAGTAGCCACTGCAGTCCGTTGGGTCTGGCTGATACATCCAGGTTCCATCACACTGATTTTCTTGTGGAGCACCAACAGCGCCTGGAGACATAGTTGATGTGGGTGCAGGTGCAGGGTGGGGTTGATTATCTTTAAATATATCAATGAAATCATTTTGTAGGTTATGGATATACCAATATTCGAACACTACTGTACGACGATTTAGTTAATTGAGCCATGTTATATAACATATCGTCATTAGTCAAATAAACAGATCTTACAGGACAACATAATGAAAAGTAAAAGTAAAATGCGAATGCAGTAGTACGTACGTAGATAAATATTATGCATACGAGAGTAAAATCATAATAGATGAACGAAACAGATAATTAAAGTAAATTCACATTGACAATAACAGCGACAGTAATACACAGTATCATAATAGAAAGTATAAGTCATAAATAGTTCGATTATTGTTCGTTTAAATTACCACCTACTTTATAGCATCAAACAACTACAAAACGAGAAAAAAAACAGAGAGTGAATCGCTTAAGACTCTAACAGAAAATAAAAGTGAATAGGGAAAGTTCTCTTTAATTTAAAGACATAAACAGGACAAGTGATATTTAATGCAACAGTTGTTACTATACTTGTTCCTATAAGATGCTGACATAAAAGGACCAAAGGAGGTCCTAAAGTTGAAGTGCTTGATGAATTAATAACGTCAAACTCTGTTGGCGGTAGAGTTGATGAAGTTGACCCTGTCTCTCCTAAAACAGGTTCTGACAAAGAGGGATTTACGGTAGTAGTCGTACTGGTACTGGTACTAGTGGTGCTTGTAGGCACTGTAACAGTGGGTTCGGGATGATAATGATTATGATGATCATGTTCTGTTGTGGTGGCTGCTGTAGATGTTTCAAAAGGGCTTCCGGTTGGTTTTGGCAGATTGCCTTACCAATAAAATTAACATATTTTTCATCATACATTGAGTCTGGTGCTATTTTTACGTCAAACATCATCAAACCGTACCTACATTCTTGTGATATTTTGTAATCTTACAAGGTAATTTCATGCATTGTACTCTTTAGTAAATTACTGTAAACCTACATGAACAACAATATTTTCCATTTTTATGGAGAAAGTTGCAAAATATACCTGGTGTTGTAGCCTGTTGGTTTTGGTTTGCCCCTTCGATATTTTGGCAAGGATTCCCATCTGGTGGTGCAATTACGTTTGGTTTACTACAGTCCGTTTGACGTGCGTCATATTGAACGTTGAGAAGTTCTCTTGCAATTGTACGCAGGAGAGGGTGACTTCCCATGCAGCACTGATTATTAAAATCGTCCAGGTCAATGGTCCATACAAAGATACCTCCAAAACCTTGTGCTTTTACGTAGCGTGCCTTTCTTGTAAGACTGTCAGCATCTTCAAAGCTCACCCACTGAGTATCCTTGTACGCGTATGGTCCCCAGCTACCAGTGATATCCCTTTTAACAGTCCAATTTTGATCTTTCACTAAATGGACGTAAATATGTCAAAAACAGCGTTTGTAATTTATTCGTATTAGATGACAACTGTTGATAAGCTTTGTCAAACGGAGAAGGGGGAATAATTCATTATTACCTTTTTTACATATTTCATGATACCCCAGCATTCCTGGTTGCTTTGTATATTCCCCAGGTTGTCCCGGTTCGTAGGCTTCACTTCCGAAGGAGCTGTCTCCAGGATTACTCAACTTAAAGCTTTGACCGTACATTGGTACACCGAGAATCAATTTGGATCTGTCAGCTCCTTTTGATGCGTAATATTCCATGGTATAGTTCTATCATAAAAGACCCCCACAAAGAAAACGTAATTCAAGTTTACATGTAACCCATCGAGCTGTCAACTTCCTACGTCACGTTTCCCCTGACACATATTCAATCCACTCAAAATGATCATTATAGCTGGAAAATATTTTCTCACTGCATTATAATCCGGATAGAAATCAAACGCCGGGGGTCCATTGTACAGGGGTGCCAAGTGGCCAGTTTTATTATCCCAGGATCCATGATAATCATACGCCATAATGTTTAAAAAGTCGAGGCTTTTTGACAAGGAAGGAATGTCGTATGCGATTTCAATAACTTCCTTGTATCCAGATAATGTCGCCGCTAAAATCAAATTCTCTTGCTCAAATACCATTTTCAATTCCTAGGGAGAGCGACATATCGAGAAAAAAAACGACATGATCAATAAACCTTAAATCAAGTTTCTTGACCGGCAATGGCAATGTTTGTTTCAATGGACAACATTAGCTTTAATCTTTTGAGTCCAGCCTAAAAACATAAAAGGCATGCATACCCGAACAAATTCCGAAAAGGCCAATTTATCAGAGTCTGGTCCAGAATCGCAATAGGACTGCCAACATTTGGGATAATGCCAGTCTAACGACATTCCATCAAAATGCCTCTCCTTCAGAAACTGAGCCGTCTCTCTAGCAAACTTTCTCCTTGCCACTTGGTTATGTGCCAACATGCTGTATTTGTCATCTCCAGAGTCTGACCATCCCCCAAGAGCCAATAGTATCTTCACGGAGGGATTCCGTTTTTTCAGCTGGACAGTCCGCTGGTACAAACCTATATACGCACATAAAAATATTTCAAGCCAAGTGTTCACAGACTATTAAACGCGTACCTTGGACTAGCGTCATCTCTATAAAATGTCATTTTACATATATCGTGCATGCTTCTCTCCTTTCCTACGCCATACAAGTCAAACGATGCACTTTTAAGGTTGTTGAAAGATTGAAATTGAAAACGCATAAAGATAAGCACTAAATTACGCAGCATGTCAATCAAATAAAATTAAAAGGAAAGGAGAAATCGTTTGCGTGCGTGTTCACTATATGAAGCCAAGTTCAACAACAACCGAGAATAAAAAAAAACTAGTCAAAATTATCATATCAATACCATTTGATTTTTCAACAAACTTCTTTATGACTTGCATAATAATACACATACCTATATATTCTCTCAACTTTTAAGCAACATTAGGCACCACTCTACTGGCGCTGCAATAAGCAACTGCACATAGTGCATAGGTAAGCCATGTCTATATCTTGGGGTAGTTTTATATGCGTTATATATTTTTTTCTTACATTTCTTGCTATCATTGGTCGGATCACTTTCTTTGATGGCATACTTGCTTTTATCCAGACACGTTTTCGATCAAAAGCCCAACTGGAGTAGTAGCAGAGAACACTTTTTGTTGGCGTATCATAAGTTGTCGCTTTTAACGTTAGTGCAGACTTTTCTGGGAGTCTGTGCTCGACAGCGCCACGATTAAATCCTGAGGATGATGAGAAGGATGACAATGGATTTTGAGAAAATGACTGTTGCTGCTGCTGTTGGCGTATACTGTTTTCCCCAGATGTTCGTAGACCCGAGACTACTTGTTCAAATGACACTAAGCTCGGCTTAGACTCAATATGTCCCCGAATAAATCCACCTGCTTCAGCGTTGCTAATACTCCCTGTAACAGTTTTGGTGTGCGCTGACGGCGACAATGATGCTGGTCGCGATGCTTCGACATGGCCTCGTTGAAATCCTTTCAAATTATTTCCGGGCAGGTTCTGCTGCAACAGTGTGGGCTGTTGGTGTAACGACATCGGGGATAGGGAATTAGATAGGTAGTCATTGTGAATTTGTTCGTAGCTTTTTAACGGCAAGTTCCAGTGATTTTGCCCAGAAGAGGGGGATTGTAAGCCATTTTGCAAATAGGATTGAACTGGGCTCTGTGAAGCGCCAACGTTTGAACCGTATGGATTCCAAATGCTGTATGTTGGGTTCAATGGAACATTCACGTAGCCAATTAATGGTACTCCGTGTACAGAGCTGCCGGTTGCTGTCGCAGAGTTGGGTGCAGTTGGGTGTACTTGATATTCAGGACCAATTTGTTGTTGAGATTGTAAAATAAATTGTGCATTTGTCGGTACTGACGATGATGAGGAGGCTGAAGCATGTTTCACATTTTTGTTTGCAGCATTGGGCGAGCCAACGATGTTATTATTAGCTGTCGTAGGTCCTCCTGCTGTTGCCAAGCCGGAATGTTGATGATGATGCTGTTGCAGAAGCTGTTGTTGGTGGCTCGGGGAAGAGATAAATGAAGAGGTTCCCAGAGGCAAGCTTGGAGACCACAGGACTTGTTGTTGTCGTAGTTGTTGTTGCTGCTGCTGATAGGCTTGATTTTGATTTGCATTGCTGACAGGTATCAATGTGGCAGTTTGTCGCCCTTTATGATCTCCAAATGAAGACCAGAACGCTTGAAAGGGAGAAACTGATAGTTGTGGGGTAAGAAATGCATTGGTGTTGCCATTGCTAATAATACCATTATTTGTACCACTGCTGCCGCCACCACTACTTCTCAGCGAAGATGCTACTGCTGACGACGAGGACGATGATGATGAAGGATATAAATAGGTAGTGTAAAATAGCTGTTTGGATGAACGTTCACCCCCGTTGGTTTTCGTAAGGAGTAGTGCCGTTGTCAACCAAGTTATAACAGTTATCCGCATCTGAAATTAAATCAACATTCTTGATTCACTTGTGAAGTCGGTTTGATTAATGTATTTTTTATACAAACGCTCGCTAATCCCCACTTTTCTTGCCTGTCATCAATTCAACATAAATGAAATGCTTTGTTATTTGCTTCTAGAATGAGTTTGTTCTTTTCTGCAAGTTGATGAAATGTTGTCTCACTAAAAAACGTTACGAGAACAAGACATGATAAGACGTTCTATGACTGTGATTCTCTATAATTACAGGCCGGGATAATGATACACGGGAAGAATTATGTCAGGTAAAAATAGGACATTGAGGCCATGAAGAATTCGAACCAGTGCGTCTCCCATTCATCATAGTGACTTGCCCTTGCATTCCATTCTTTAAATAAATGATGCCAAGTTGCAAATAATTGCGGACTGCTACCGTGCACCGCCTTGCCGAGAAAATTATGCTACTGTGAGAATAAAAATTCATTGGCGTAACTCCTTTTTTTTACTCCATGTAATAATTTCCGCAAGAATCGTGAAAAAACTGACAAAATTTTTATTGTTAAGCGTGCTTTTTTACTTGCAAACGTTACATGTTCTGTGTCCCGTGAAATTGCTTGAAATTAAACACGAGACGAGACAGTTTTGTTTAGACACGGGATAGTCTGGTCCGGGACGATAGATTAGTAAACAAAAACGGCTCGGTTTTAACACGAAAGAAAAAACCACCCAATCAGCATTTTATCCTATTATATTTCTATTACCGACCACCACCAGAAACAACATAATATCTCACGGTAGAATTATTAATACCCCGTAGTGTGGTAGCTCACGGTTCTTGAATGTTTACGTCGTTTTAGAATTTTCTACAGTCACGACTCGGCTAAAATTAAACGGTAAAATAGAAATAGAACAGATAGCGTACCTAACTCATAATGGACGGTAACCTATTGGGAGGAAACTGCGTGCAAAATTTTATTGCTAAAATTATGAATTTTTTATTAGATAGTTTTTCTTATTTTATTAAATACCTGGGCAGAGACTTATTCCTCTCATCATTATTATTACTAACGGCAAATCATTTTAGCCCAGCGGGACAGCTTCAATATTTAGGATTATATCATACACTGTTTTTTCTCCGAAATACGAAAAGTAGCTGGCTCTAACGAAAGACAGCAAGTAAACCATTTGCCCAATTACGAGCAGTGAATTTTTTTTTGTTTTTTTTAGAACTGCCAACTTTTGTGAAATACTCGACCATTTAACAATATGCAAGTATAATGGCTCGTAAGTTGTAATAAACAAACTTCACTTTTACAAGCTCTCGTGCAAATAAATGGGCGAAAGACCCTCTTAAAAAAGTGTATAGATGACGACTTTCTTCATACTATTAAAAATGAGTCAGTGATCAATGAGAAGAGGAATTTTGGGTTTTAAAGCTATTTTTAATTTATGTCGGAGAAAAAAAAGTGGTTGTCTGGTTGTTTGCTTGAATTATACTATAAAGTTACCTCATTTTTTTCGTGTCGGCATGTTCGGTTTTTGTCGTCGTGCCAGTTAGTTTAGACCAACTGTCTACCTTTTAGACACATGACACATTATTACATTACTAGACTGCGGGTACAGCGGTCGCTACATCAGCCTTTTTACTTTATGTACGCGTGATGAATTATGCAAGGCGATCATTATTATGTGTCTTTTCAAATCACGTTTTAAGCTAACTAATGAGAAATGCTTCTTGAAACAGCCAGAAAGTACGCCAAATAATAAAAAGCGGGCAGCGAAATCAAAGTCGGGCCTTTGCTCGGCAATAAGAATAATAATACCAGTACAGTGCACAACAAAGCTCGCAGGCATTTTTTCAAGATGTATGCAAAAACCCAAGTTGTTGAGAATGTGAATACAGGGAACGTTATACGTAAATATCCCCTCTAACCATCCTGTTTATAATTATTCCGAATCAATTTTTTAGTCATGCAAACGATTTTACTGCATATTGTTTGTTGGTAGATTTATTGCAAAAAATACCCGTCTTTCCAGAAATGCCACGTTATCATTCACATTGTCACTACATCTGCACACTTCATTAAATGCTACTTGTTCAAGACATTTCACCGCTAAATTTAGCCTGCGGGTAAAGTGAATGAATACATTTGTCTGGCCTAGATAACTGTGAGCAAAATTTTAGATAAAAGGGAAATAAAATTACACAAAATGAAGAAGGCAACCGAAAAACAAACAATTTTTTCCGATGTGGACAAAAAGACCACAGACTTTTATGAAATTTTATACCTGTGAGCACCAAAACTTCTTACTTCGTTTTATTTAAAAAATATTCATGAAGGAAAACAATACATTTTGGCATAACGTTGCAAAAGTATATGATCTGAGATTGCATTTCTCTCAGTTGTGGGACTGGGTATTTTATACCATTGTTTCTCTTGCAGCTTGCAACATGCAATACAAGTTTCTGTTTCATGTTAAGTGCTGCAAATGTCAGGGAAGTAATGTTATCAAGAACATCTAATAAGATGTATAGTAAAAGCCTCTACAGCTACGTGATAAGATATGCTAGGCTAGTTTATACATAAAAAGCAGTAAAATTATTCTCAGCCATTTTTGTGCTTTGTATTACCTAATTTGCCACTGCAATGCAACAGGTCATAAACCTTATGCATTCGCTCAATCTCTTTTATAGAGTCGTAGGTTCATTTGGATGAAACCGAAGTAGTTTATCATTTATTATTAATATTATATTATGATTTTAACCCCAAGGTCAAACATGTTATTACCTTGCGTCAACTAAGATATGTGAATGTTGTCAACTGTCAAGAAAGATACACCAAACAAAACAACAGCCCCGCACAGAAAACTTATATATACTTTTATGCATATGCTTTATTACAACGAACTTACAGCCATCGACTTGGCTTGTCAGTTGCTATTTGCTATTTATTTGTGTTGCAAAGGTAAAGGTGCTTGGAAAATAATAAAGTGGACTGGACATAATGATAGGGTATTGTAGTGCTTGTGCAGCCAACCTCTCTGTCTGTTAAGTGTCTATAAATAGACAAAAGAATTTGGATTTCTAAGATTTAGCTAGATGTTGACAGACAACTCATTAAATTCCTTGATTATAAAATGATTTTTGAGTCCAGGAATTATGTAAGAAGGGGCATTGACGTTTTGATCGAAGAAAACGCATCTCCACCCATCCATCCGACTATCCCACCGCTACCCCCGCACTAATTCGTTTTTTGTCATTTTAAAATTAATCTTACATTTTAAACCAATGACGAAGCACGATAAAGCTGCTCCCACTCGAAATTGCTGTCAGGACTTCTACGTATTTCTACGGATTGTCACCTGTCATCACATTAATATAAACTTCATGATTGTTACATGAAACTTTTGACATGATGAGTTGACCGATACTGAAGATGACATGACATCTTATTTAACCTCATACTGCACAGCATATTTCTTAAATTTCCCTGTTTTGTTATATCCTTACGCTTTATAACTACCTGCACATTTATTCTTCTTGAAGAGTCATTATTCATACCTTTTAAATCATGACGAACAGAGAAATTCCCACTGATTTCTTTTGACATGCAAGTTTCTACATACTTCACACACGTGGGTAACTGTGCGATGTATGCTTTTTGTGAGTAGGTATTAAGACAGGCCCTGAATTATTTAAGCTACAGGAGGGCATGACATGATGACAATGAAATACACAGGTCCATAACCTAAAACATCTTTCGATTATCTACACAAACGTTGCTTTTTGCAAGTCATTCAAAGATTCAAAATTGATTTTTTTGTTTGGGATTCGCACTCATTGTCAAATGTTGCAACTGGAATTGAGTTAAGCATGCAAAGAAAAAAGAAATACTTGTAACACCGTGACTGTGACTCATCGGTCTTCGAAAATTGAAATACACAATGTGAAAAGGGAAGTCCCTCCCTACTGCTGTTTTTATAAACAACACACAACTTGGATAATGTGAAGTAATGTAGTGAAACGTCCCACTTGTACTTCTACAGCTATAAAAAAAAGTAATAACTTGTTGCGGTTATTAACACTAAAAGTTGATTCCACATGTACCTATATCAGTTATGCAATAAAAAATTCGTATATGAATTTAAATAAAGTGCACTTCTCCTTCCCATTATCAGAATAGCAACGAAATGACAATAATAAAAAAAGACAAAAGTTTCATTTTGATTTGCCTTTCTCATTGAAGAGGGAAGTTTGCACTCGCAGCTTGGCAGGAATTTTTGATCGATCAATATAGCTGTCATGTAAAATACAGTTTAATAGATGCTGTGCGACATGCTGATATATGCTAGTTTCGTGGTAGAAACATCGTGAAGGAGTATTTAACGAGTATTGTCTTACTATCCGGAAGAAGTGGTCATTTAAAAGTAAATTATCTTTTGCTTGAGTACATATATGCGTCTCACTGCTGTGATTGTTAATTGCCTCGTCAGTACAGCAATGTCAGCAATGACAATGAATTAATCACGATTTAAATCTACATCCCTAGACAAACATACCTGAAGCAAGTGCTCTTATTATTATCACTCGGCTTGTAAAAATCATCTTCACTAACGCACACTACTCGGAAGAAAGTCTGATGGCCAAAGACATTACGTGACAGGTGCACTGGCACAAGCATTAGTTTTGACGGGGTAAATATATTCCATTAACATGCTACACTACACATTTAGGTATTCAATCTATTGCTTCATCTAATTTCATCATGATGTCCCTACTTACAATTAATGTGACCACATGCAAACAAATCGTACTAATTCGTTATTACCCAGCCAGACATATAAATCCACTTGAACAAGTCGTACTTTAGTACAAATCGTCGATACTTTGATAGTAACGTAGTACGGAAACGCCACATACCATACCATCGTGCTTTTTCCTGTCCTCCACCCAAAACACGGCATAATATACGTTATTGGTCAAAATCATTTCTGGTTTTGAATTTAACATTACCTATACAATTTCAAAAACTTTGTTCCCCTTTTTCCCACAGCGCAATTTAAACAAGACAGCCCATATATAACTTCCGTGTGCGTGTTTCTCCGTCATATATACTTCAATTTAAGCTCAAGTGATGTTATAATTCTATCAACGGGCGCAAACGACATCTAAATATGCGTGACCTGTTGCGCGTTCGACTTATGTCTTCCTTGCCGTAATTCTAACGTTTCGGTTTAATCGTCATATAGTCGATAGTCGATCCCTCTAACAAATGAGACATTCAGTAACCAACCGTTGTTGCTGTTTCGTCAGTTTCCTCGTAAATATCAACCCTGATTTCAGCTTGGGTTGTGACTTGCGATGACAGCACATATTTATATGTCTTGTTTTCCATTACCACAAATTGCATACGTACTACCACCACTGCACTACCACTAGCAATAAAGCAAAAGTAAAACCCCAACGTCCCTATATAACCAGAACGAGACCGAAGTAGAAATATTAAAATTCTCAACGGGTTTGTTCTTTGGTGTTGCTAGTTCATTTCAAAACCAATTCAAATTACAAGAAGATCTGGTTTGTTGAGGAGACGTTTTGTTTGCTGCACATACACATGGTGCATCAGCAATTGATGATTTCTTACGTGAAACTGGACGCAAAAATATCATTCATCCACACTGCTACTATTATATATTCTAGTAAAATGATATTGCTATCATTAGAACGTGTTATCTTTATACTTCTACAGATAGATGTCTAATCAAATAACTTTTTAGCCGTGCTTTTGTTACCTTCTCCTTTCAACTGTGTTCTTTATCGACTTGATTTAGATGAAACAACGAGATAAGCCTTTAAAACATGGGTTGGTTTTTTAATAACTTTTAAAACAATTATTTCACCTTCGTCATTTATAACATCCAGATGACTTCTGTGTGCTTTGTGTCGCCTTGTCTGGATGTGAAAATGATGCTTGAACCTGACATTGTTATACTCATGTTACGACACGACGTAAAGGTGCTTAATGTCTTCATATAACTTTTTCGTGCTCATCAAGATCATCAAGTTCATTATCTCATTTAGGAGGTGACGATGACCGGACCAGCTAAGCTCCACGTTTACACTACAACGGAGCAAAACCATTTAACATAAAACAATATCAGTAAAACAAAATACTAATAAGTGCTAAACTGGATCTTAAACGCGGATTATTTTTTGGGATTTTTCTAAATGAAGTGAGGAAAACAAATTTGCCTTGTGTTAATCCTTTAGGAATACAAGTAATTATCATAATTTAAATCTAAAATGCATCCACATCCTAATCAAAATTGTATATATTTGTCGGTATCCAGTCGTTAGTGAGCAAAATCGCATTGCATAATTACATCATTGTTTCATTATGCCCATGCCGTTTTTTACATTCTGAAGTTCTGAAGATTGAAAATCCTGTAGATTCGATCACTTTATTGTAGTATTTCATTACTCCGTTTTTTTACCTTATGAATAAAAATACTGCTAAACGATCAATTGCTGAAAAATTTAAAGTGTATTGTCAAGCAGGAAAAGATAAACACGAAATTTCGCACTTTCAGCTCACATAAACATGTTTTCTTCTTAGATATTATTTGTGATTTTGATGCACCCGCAATTATTTTCCTGTCGGATTTTCATTAAACTTTCGATTTATGGACAGCGTGCATCTACAACAAAGTGCACGTCGAGAGGGAGAAAGAAAAGAGTTTTAAACAAGGAAAAAGGCGGACAACGGAAGAATGGCATTTAAACGATTATTTATTCAACGGTACGTACACATCACCGATGATGTCAGGAAAATCTAAGCTCGTTTGCCATGTATACACCTATTTCAGAGAGATCATTACGTATTCTACAAGGATTTCTTCCGATTATTCCAAAAACAAGTTCTTTTTCTCCTTTCTATTCTTGTTCGGCTTTAACGTCTTCTTAACTACAGCAATTACCTGTGTGTGTGTGTGTGTGTGTGTGTTAGCCACTATTTTCTCCTTCCTCCCTCTCTCTCTCCTCATGTCCACTCGTGAGTCTCATATCACGTAAAGTAGCAGTACTTTCACATAAAATAAGAATTATGTTGCCTCTACCTACCTATAAAAGCGATATTCTTAATATGACATGGCATTTTCGTCCAACAGTCGTAAACATCTCAATCGTTTTTTAAAAAATACTCAGGGAAAGGAATTTGTCCGCAAGCAATAACAATAGCATTATTGTTTTTCTTTCGTATAGGTAGGTGTGTATTTTCCCCATCTTGTACGAATCTAAATCGGGTACAACATGAGAGACTCTTAAGATGATGATGCGATGGTGCTCTGCTTTTATGGATGACTGCAATCCAACACAAGCGTTGTTGAAGGGCTACTTTTCAATTGTTGATGATATGTATATTACGTAGTTGATTGTAAACGAGACCAAGTAAATGTGTTCAGCAGGGGATCTCCACATTTGATCTCTCCTTGTTTTTGTTTTTTCTTTTCAACAAGACGCATGCATTATACTGCGCAGTGCACGGTGAACAGCATTGCTTTACAACGAACAAAATACTTGACTATTTTTCTTCGTACAAGTCACAAGTGGTGTCGGTGTGGTAGTTTTGGTGGTGGGGGTTTTAAGAGTGATACGGGTAATGTAGCAAGTCTATTATTATAAGATTGATGACTTTCGTAATGGGACAGTGCTTAGAGCAAACTGTGCACTGGAAATGTTCACGTTTATTGTGATGCAGCGTAATGGTGCTTACTGAATCTCATGATGATGATGATGATGGTAGTGGTGATGATGCTCTTTTTATTTTATTTTTCCTCTTGTTAATACTGTAGTCATGTTTTCCTCTTTCGGAGTTCTTCTCTGCTGTTACTTGTCGAGTATATATGAGTAACGTATAGTAGGTAATATATTATAGGAAAACACTGAAAATCTGTGACGAGGATGATTGGAATCTAACAAGTACCTACGCAAGTAATATGCAGGTGGCTCGTGAAATCAACAAGTTTACTACGGGCTATGTGTTTTCAGATTCATTTGTAGTAAATTATATTTTTTCAGGTTATGCTTGTGTGTGAGTGTGTGTGTGATACAGAGAGAGAGAGACAATAATATTTTTTATATTAAAATCCACGTGTTTACATACTATTACTTCATCTTGATAACGGGACCTGAAGGGATTGGTCATATTTATAAGCTGTGGAGTTAAAAAGGTGAAAAAGCGGTATCAGTATGCACCCCGTACACACTTGTAAAAAATTTCAATTTGTTGACCAGTCAACTTCAAATGACGGTGTAATGTTGTAACCTTCTTGCCTACATCGGAGTACAAAAAATTTCTCAATGGACTCTGATTCTTGGACTTGTACACTGTTGAAAGCTTGATGATATTATGGACTTGATCATGAAATATAACTCGTTTGTCGCATGCCACATATGCGTAATAACGTAATACTTCAATAATGCTAGACAAATTGTTACAATACCTCCCAGCCTACATACTTTCGTCACATTTACTATACCACGAGATGACCAATGATTTTCTACAAAAATCCAATTATCACTCAATCAATGTTTTCCATGTGGTACTAAAATTAGAGATGAAATAGCAAAGGTACCAACGGTTTGAAATTCGTTCAGTCATTCCCCGTCACAAGGTGGTGGCTGCGAAAATATAAAAGAAGGTTTCAACGGTGCCTCCTGCTTTTGATACAGGGACGCCACCAAAATTTGCATAATGTTCATTTGTCTCCCTGTCATTATCAGCTTCGCCGGTTTGACTTTGTAAAAGATTGTTTCGAATCAGGTAGCTGGGTAATTTAAAGCTTCATCTCAGAATGCAGTTTCTCTTGCACAAAGAAAGACTATAAAGGCTTAACTAAATGAAGCACTTAAAATTCTCCATTCCCTAATCTTTATTACGTGCTGCTTTCTCTTTAAAAGCTACCCAACTTGTCTTCTTCTGATGGCTCCCTGGTAGTTGTCAGTTGAAAGAAAATCGTATTTTCATTAGTTCATCCGGAGTTCATCTTCTATTTCTCCTTTTAGTGTGCCTCACAAGAAACAGAATTGTTTTTAAAAAAGAGGCATCCTTAGAAAAATGCTGTTGAACTTGGGTTCGGCAGGTTACAACTTACAATACACCCGTCATCAAGTACCACCTTCACTTGACATACTACATTAAGTAATGCTATTTGCGTGTGATCCAGTGAGAAATAGAAAAGTGTGTCTTTTCTTTATGCTTGTCGAGCCATGCAGTTAGTCAAAAATGCAATCTACCCAAAACGTTTTATCAGCAAGTCAGCAAGTGGTGCTGTACCTGTACCACCGCGTGTATTATCAATTATCATTTATCTAACTTATCTTTAAGACCTCGTCGTTCGTCATTTTCGTGATCTCATAGGTTGCAATTTTTTTACTTATAGAGAGATTTTTGCATTATCATTATTGTTAGTAACATTTTGCATCATATTAACTTTATTGTTACAAAGTTATTGTGGGGATGTAATCACCATTTTAATTCTCGTCAGGTGTGTGTGCATAAGCCCTATAATAACATAAACGCGAAACGGTTCTTATTTGACTCCGAAAACGCTGTGTTGATGAGACAAGTCGTATAAACGCAAAATACAGTGCCGGTTTTACACGAACATAGAGGTATCAAAATTACTACAGGAATTTCAGGATAAAAACAACTGCTGGTCGTGTTTACGTGTAAAGTAAAATGAACACAATTATCCGCTCCAAAGATATTGCATGAACACTTTCATGACGTGATTCGGTAATTCTCTCTAGCTCGTGTAATTTATGAGTACTGAAAAGCAGGTAAAAATGTTTTCATTTGAGGTTCATTAATGTAACCAAACCACTAAGTCTGAAAATTATGAAAAACACTTGTGCACAATATATAAATGCACCGAAATAACTTGCGAAAACGTATACGACACAAGTACGAGGTCAATTTTTTTAAGTGCAAAAAACGATATTAATTTCACTTGGTACTTGGGATTAGTCTGCTTTGTGGGTTCTGCATAATAGGTATTCATGTTCCGATGATGATGATACATGATGACTGGTCGTAGAAAAGACCAGAATTATGTTTATGTATCTTTTCACTTGCTTCAGATTTATTTATGTATATATATGTATGTTTGTACAGAAGAGTGTGTTGATTAAAATGAATATTATCATATGAGTATGTAAACACATATCATTGAAAACAAATACTCGGCTTAATTTTAATAAAACTGGATTCATCCCATGCATAGAAACTCTCGTTTAACGAAACAGAAACGAGTTACACGTAAAAGTAATTTTATGTTGGCAATAATAATATTAATAGCGGTAATTTTTCATACAATACTTTTTTCGATTCAAACATATATACGCCAAACATTAAAAGTACAAGGAGTTCGACAACGCTTTGTTTTAAAACTTCAAAGCGCACCTAGATCAGCAAAAAATGCCTTATAGCAGTTCACTTTCCAGTGTCCAGTTTAAACTGAACTGACTATATGATACTGCTGTGGTGTACAAGTTAGCAGAAAAAAAGTGTTTTCGTTTTGGCAAACAAGGTGTGTATCTGACCCACCCCGAGGATATATACCATTTCCCTCTCTGTTAAAGAACGATGATGATGGTGATCTCATTCCTTCTCATATGCATTTTAACTAGATATTAGGTATGCATGTGTTTTACCAAAAACAAGTAACTTTTCCCCAGCGTGGATTTACCGCTTAAACCGATCTGAATCCCATTCCATTAATTGGAAGCGAGTATGACTATAAAACTAAAAATTTCGTGCACATCAAAGTTCGGCAGTAATGAATGATTCTGCAGTGAGAAACAATAAAACAATGCATAAAAATTATAATGTGTACACACACATGGAACTTTTGATGTCGCCCATAATTTTCCTCTCCTTGTTTTTTCCTCTCTCTCCTAAATTTCAGTAGCTTTACACAAAGTAGTCGAGAGAATGGTACTTGGGACGGCAAAGAGCCTCTCTACTACAAATTGTTGGGCCGCCGGCCGTGTAGGCAAAACTCAAACTATGAGAGAGAGTGTGTGTGTTAGATTCGAATAAGTAGTCTGCCATTAAACGAAGGGAGAAACGAAAAGCGGAGAGTTTGAAACTATTATTCAGTCTAATCAACAAGGTCGACTGGAGGGTGGAGCTCGATTTAGCTACTTTGCGCTAGCTACAAGGAAAATGTGCGGACGGACCAGAAGAACAGTCTTTCTTTATAAGCCAACTGGTGGTGGTGGTGGTGTGGTGTAGAGCTATTTTCTACAAATCTACTCAACATACATAATACATTTTACCTGTTCTATATAAAAAGGTCAAAGACACTTTCAATATGCTCGTAAAGATACACTGTGGTATTGCCGCTTCTTGTAGATTTATTTTTATTTATTGGTTTGCACTATTTATATTACCCCTGTCAGCTCTCAACTTGCAGGTTGGATACATTTTTTTAGTGCGGCAAAGCATTGTTGTGTACTTGCAGCTACGAAAATAAAATATTGAATAAAAGAGTCGCCCTCCCCTTCTTTTCCTAAATCATCAATTAAAAAAGAAAACGCACACTATTTTCCGTTACATCGATATTACCACTTGAATAGAGGGCATTAACGTATTATTCATCATCACGGTTGTTATACAACGGAGAGGATGGAACACCGACTTTAGAATCACTGTTTTCTTTCAAGAAGGGGCGTAGTAAAAATGAAAGAACACTCATCATTTATCACTGTTACTTACAACTATACCGACATTTTTACTGCTACTATAGAGCTCCTGCACACTTTGCAATGAAACAATTCCCCGATAATCATCATCATCACCGTCATCATCCCGTAAGATGACCATCTTCAAAAGAAGGAACGACCCGAATTCCTTCCTGTCAGCGTGTTTTCTTTAATTCTTCTTTGCTCTTCCTATCTTGCATTCTCAAGAATGCCTTTTTCTTTATCGAGAATGACCATCTTAACGTTTAAAACGTTATCAATGACTGTGATTATTGTAAGCTGTTGTTGATGCTAGAATTAAACGTGTGTAAGCTTTGTTTGCTTCAAGGCAAGACTTAAGCAGAAATACAAAGTTTGCATGTATTACTATACTAGCGCTACGTGCGCTGTTGGCTGTGCACATCAAAGTGGATGCGTACCTATATACCATGTACCATTGTAAACATTTTGTTGTTTGTGAGCTTCTTTACTTTTGACTCATCATGAATCATGACTTTGAACTGAATCACGACGAATGATCCTTTTTTTATTCTGTTGTTGGCGAGGAAGAACACTATTTTCCAACATTCCAACCTATTTTACTTGATTTTTACGCGCATGACCGCTATTTTCCTTCCCAAATTGTAAATTAAAAAACGACGACTATACATATACTTCGGTTCTCGCTCTAGGTGTACTTTTATTGCGATCGTAGTTGTAAATGCCAAAAATACGGGTAAGGTAAGTCTCGTCTGCGTTTCACGAAAAAAAAGAAAACTTTTTCATGTTATACATGTACTACTCTCAGAGGGAGACACGCCTCCTTGATATGAATACAGCAAGAGCTAAAATAGCCAGATTTCTACACACAACATTCTTTGTATTTATCCTGACAGTTAAAGCACTAGCCAACAACTAGCTACCTACGTTGTGTTCACAATATTTAGGCAGACAATCAGAGTATTTATTTTCCCATTAGTCTGCATATGGAAAAATACATAAGGAGTATTTGCAGTCAATTGAGGAAAAAGTTGATTTAATTTTGAGCTTCATAGTTTGTCATTAATTTATATATAATAGGTATTCACAACATAAAAAATAATAAGTAAACTGGCATGCATCTCTCTAAATGGACAGGTAACAAAACATGAATGTAGGTATAGACTATAAGTTCTTTATTCATTTTCTTTCACTCTCACGTTCCTTGGCGGCTAGCGGACTGTGGTGGTCCAATAAGCGATGATTATGGTAATTTCAGCCAGAATGATAATAGACAGTTTTTTGCAACTTTCGGTCTCTTCACGTTCCAATGCAAATTAGCTTACCATGAAACAACGAAACCAGTGACGATTTAATATGCAAAAAGGGCATTTTGTTGTTTGCATGAAAATTCGCCGTTTGCAATTACCTACATTATTACTAGGAACTAATCTATATACCTAAGTAATAAGCGTACCAGTTATGAACTTGAAATATAATGACTTGTTTAACTATGTGTACTCCCCAAACTCTGATTTAATTAGCTCATGTTAAACAAGGTGCTCCCGGTGTTGCGAAAGTGCATTTATCAAAGTATAACAGTGTGCTCCAGCCGGGCAACGAGACTGTCGATTACCACAACCAAAAAAGTCATTCTGCCTAGTGGGTTTCAAATCTGGTTTGGTGTTGTATTAATTTTCGCGCATGGTTTTATAGAGACCCATGTAGTAAATGCAATTCAAACTGTGTGTGAAATACTGTTGTCCGTGAGATGTTTTTATTCGACAGGGGAATTCGGTTTCACTTGTTAACCTGATAGAATTAGTGTTTTGAGCTGGGGAGAATGTAAACGTAAGTAATATTTTACAAAAACATACATATATATTTGCACGATACGTTAGTCGGCGAAATTTAATAAGTATCACCTGGCACCGGGAATCAGTGCGACTGCGACAGACCGTAGGGAGAAACTGTATAACAATGAAATGTATGAAATGACATCCTTGGCCTTCATGTTAAGCACAAAAGAAACAAACTTTCAAAAAAATGTAACTACAATGACTGGGAGCAGCAAAATTTTAAATTTAAGACTTGTACAAAGATAGGGTGAGGACGAAAACTTTTTTTGTATACAATTTATAATATATGCACAAGTAAAAAAGTGCAGTGTATATGAATTGACATGTGGTTTTTTTTATATAAAAGTTATCTCAGAGCATCCCCAAGTTGTCGAACTACGAACTATCATGATCATCATGTGATGAATATATACAAGCTATATCTACTACACATACTCTAACACACACGCATACAAAGTTTAAATCGGCTTGCACAAAAATTCAAGTTCATCATGATCATCACAAAACTTGCCTAGCTGCTTTCTTGTATAATACGAGTAATAATAATACGTTTTAAATAGTAAACAGTGAAAATTGTGTAATGGTATTAAAGTTGCATTCAGTAGAAGACACTGCCTCTCTTCCACCACCATTGCCATCACCACCTCGGTCTTAGGTTGGATTTGGGATTATAGTTGTTAAAATAACAACAAGAACTACGACTGCTACTACTACTGCCTAAACAAATGCACATGTGGTTGCATTTTTAACAACTACGTAATTCTGATTCTCCACCGCTCCTATATCCCTTGTCCTAAGACTATTCTTAACAACAGTTCATCTCCTCCGTGCTTACAAACAGCAAAAAAATTCTCTTCTACGCGAGAAAAGAACATCAGGTGGGCAAAAAATACTTTTCTCGTTCTGCCCATCGTTCAGTCAGAGTTTGTTGGTAAAAATGCACATGTATTGTAGTCGTAAGTTATAATGGAATATGTAAAGATATATATATCGGAATTCAAACCATTATGTCAAAGCTACTCACGTTTTTATTGTTAGTCCCTAAAATGTGTTGCTGATTATAAGAAGGAATTCATACCATTTAAGAGAAAAAACTTGATTTATTCCGTTGAGAGCGCTGATACCGGTGGTGCGATGATAAAGGCAGATTGACACGTACCTATACGCATGCTATTTTATGCGCATTAGCACCAAAACAGCCCCATCCGAACAATGCCATCAGCGCCAGCACCAGAGCCAAACCATTTTTTTTACATTTACATAAACACAAATGCACTTTTTGAGTGTAAAAGTGGTTCAAAAACAAGGACGCAAAAGGCGGGTTAAAATTTTCAGATCCCTTCCTCTTTTATTGTATCGTCAATCGTCATTATGGATTCAAATGAGATGAAGCCAACAAACACGACGACGAGATGATGCAAGGCGAAGTGTAACATGCAACACAACAACA
This sequence comes from Callyntrura sp. NNG-2020, assembly GCA_027744055.1. Classification (NCBI taxonomy): domain Eukaryota; kingdom Metazoa; phylum Arthropoda; class Collembola; order Entomobryomorpha; family Paronellidae; genus Callyntrura; species Callyntrura sp. NNG-2020. Next base: position 20,108 of record JAHZNE010002983.1, read on the forward strand.
AATCCATAATCTGCATTATCATCAAGTGCAAACCCACCAGTTTCCTACTCACATGTCACGACCTGGTGAAGTTCATGGTGAAGGATACCTACATAGAGCTCCACACAACGTAGTGTGGCCACATCGGCCATTGTTCATCAGAAACATCCTTTTTGTTCTTTTCTGTAAGTGATTTCTTCAATAAATAGGTATGCCGACGTGTTCTATTCAAGTTAAGTGATGAATATTCACTATTCACGTCATTTGTCAGAAATCAACAATTCGTGTGTGGTTTTAATAGATTAGCATGATGATGAGCAATCACTCTTAAATAATTGAAGTTCCTCTGAGTAAATTGGAAAAATGCCAGTGAACTTAAAGGTAAGTGTCACCTGGCAAAAAAGGAACGCAAAAAGGGAAGATAAGATCGGGGGAGGGGAAGCATGTATGGTGTATGCGCAAGTCAATTTTGTTTCTTATGAGGCGCGGCGCGATTTTATTAAGAAATTGCAAGTTGGCATAACTGTACTATGAGTAGAGTAGGTAGGTACTACATGGGATGAAAAAAGTCATTAAATCAGAAACATTCTGGTAAGAAAGTAAGCAATGTAATAATGAAAGTAACATGATCTTAAGACATGCCATTAAAAGAAATTTTGTCTTTTCAACTCCAGCCAGCAAAGACCTGCCAAAATTCTAAGAAAGCAAACAAGTTGTGTAAACCCCTCTGGCTTCTTACTGGGCTTTTATTCTAAAGTTTTATCCTTGCCGGGAGTTTAAAACAAATGTTTCATTTCACTTCGTTAGACAAGCGTACGAGCCAAAGGAAGTTTAAGCGTTGTCACTAGTTTGTATATTATGTATAAATTTCTTGCAGATTTTGGGTGACCAGATTCGCCAACTATATACATAACGTTAGATCGTATAGCAGCTACCCTTGGAATGTTAATCGATATGAGCGCATTTGTATGCTACAAAGCAAATGCGTAAATAAATAGAAGTCAATAGGCAAATAGATTATGTATGCATTGAGCAGCAAAACAAACAAAAAAGTTCCGTTGATTTGCAAAGGCGGTTCGGTTTGTTTGTCCTCCAATATATTTCCAGCTTTTCTAAAGAACTGTCAGCTTTGTTTCTTATAGCTTGTTATCTACATTCATGGTCATATTCCATAATGAAACCTTCGGTTGCTAAAACGTTATCTTGAATGAATCTTCTTTATAGGCAACAAGGTATTGACTTATGTAAACGTGTGGCTTTTAAGAAAGTCCAAACAAGTTGTTAGATTATGCACAATCTTTTGTTACGCAAAAATTGAAAAGCTTAACTTGTGGATAGCACCGTAAACTAAACAAAGGTTGCTTATAAGCGACAAAACCAAACTGGAAAAACAAATCTTTCGTAACGACTCTCTGCGTGAGTGCATGGTCCACTAAAAAAGCAAGACGGGATGTATTTACAAGACAATTCATCTGTCCATTTCTTCCTGTAACGTTAATATTTCATGACACTTACAATTGTTTTGTGTCCACTAAAAGGTAAATAGGATCATTTGGATGACTTAAAGCA
>JAHZNE010002984.1:0-19734 GCA_027744055.1 Callyntrura sp. NNG-2020
CCAAAAGCATTTTCAACTACAGCAGCATCAGAGGCAGACAATGGGCTTGCAAATGAGCTAGTTATTTCCAGCAGCAGTGTAGTAGTAGCTGTAGTAGATATAGTAGTTGTTGTAGTAATGCCAGCATACTTTCTACTGTCAAGTTGATAATATACACAAAGCCAAGTTTTTAGTTCATTTTTATTATTATTGTTTTTTGCAGCAGTCCCTTTTCCTTCCCTTTTTATGGAAATAGACATCATGAAATGAGAACTGTTGAGAAAATGAAATAAATTTATTTTTCCTTTTCTCTCTCTAACGCTGTGTAACTTGTAGTTTGTGTGTGTGTGTGTCGAGTGGTGATGGAGAAAGGGAAAATATTATTACATATTCGCGTATCTTTCGGCGCGGTGGCGGCAGTACAACAATAATAGTAATAATAATAGTTGTCGTCGCAAGTCACAGGGAAGATGAGCCGCTACTCTCGCTGTTTTTTCGTTGCCTTTCTCTCCCGTCTTCTTTGATCTAACTAAACTCGAAACTCCTCGTCTCAACAACACACTGCACTACACTACCGTGCGCTTTCTGGAAGACGTTTCCTCGCTTTCAATACACTTTTTGTCCATTTATCCCGTATATGTGCGCTTATAGTTGATTGTGAAGTGGATGCACTAGACACGGGCTTGATAAACCTGTCAGAAGAAATAATAATAATCATAATGCGCTACGAGGCAGCGGCGGAGGATAAGGAAAAATAAGAAGAATGAACAAGAGCGTTCTCTCAAAATAGCATTTTTCTTTCTCCCTGTCTATTAAAAAGAGAAAAGAAGGGAACGTAAACGAAAAGATATTAAAATTGATCTGATGAAAAAAGGCTGGACGGGTAGGTTTTTTATGAGATGCCGCCTTTACGACGGTTACGATGTGGATTGACGATCGCTGTATTAGCTGTTACTTGTGCAATAATAAGGCATTGTTATAGCCAGAAACGAGTCTTTGATATAATTATGACAGATTTAATACCGGTGATGCACACTCTCTTTCTGGGAGAGACAATACCAGCTTTCTCCTGGAATATTATTAACGGGCCAAGGGCATTATTAAAGGAAATGTCTAACAAAGGTAGCCAGTTTATTCCCGTGTAATTGCAAAGAAGCTCATTATATTTGGAAAATAGGCTGCTGGAATATTGGAAGGAGCATATTATATTCAGCTGAGGCAATATTTTGTTTTACTTGCGTGTCTCATCATTATCAGCAGAAAGGGATGTACCTAGACGTTTTCTGCTTAGTTGACGAGGATGGGGTAGGTTAGATGAATTTAAATAAAATGGGGATTTTCCTTAGCTTTGTCCCTTGTATAACTATTACCGTTACTGCCACTTACTTCTGATGATGTTGATGAGATGAAAAGAATTCCCAAATGATCTTCCTTTTTGCAACTTTTTTCCTCTTCTCATCACTATTTTTCTCTTTGAAACATTTGGGAATGTAGAAGAGAATACTGGTAGCAGCTGCATTACTATCTTACTTTGTAATTTAGTTGCTTTCGACAGATTTTTTATACGTTTACTCATGGTCTATCAACAATTTGAGACTACAGACAGGTTATTTTATCTCCCAAAGTTAGTGGATGACTGGGGTTATGAAAATACGAGGAATTCCGGGGAAAAAGTCGTTAAGTTTGAATAAAAGGTGGAAAACTCGACATTAAGAAGGCGAAAGTGTGTACAGGGGTTTTCAAAAATCTTTCGGCGTTATCTGTTATTCGTGGAAGGGAGAGAGGTTGATGTAACTTTCTGAAATGTGAATGGAAAATAGGGAAGTTGAAAGTGGAAATGTTGGATAAATAAGCAGGATACAAATAAGCGTGCAACCGAAACAAGAAAATGAATAAAAAGTCAAATTACCTACTAGATAGAAATGGCATTCTGATGATGACGATGATTCTGTTTTTCCTTGGGGAAAATAGTGAAAGCTGCGTGAATTTTGTCATACTTTTTTTTCTCTTTTTTCCTTCTCATTCTCGTTTCTAGAGAGTCAAATTAAACGAGTTTTTTTTTCTTTTTTCCCTCGCCGTCCAAAGTCATTTTGAAGTGCATTAGGAAAAATTAACGAAATTCTCATTTCTTTTTTTGCTTTTCTTTACTCGGCTTTTCTGTTTTGTACAGAAACGCTATTATTTTCCTTGATAATGACGGAATTCTTGGGCATTCGGGGTTCTCATATATACCAGCTGCACGTAATGAATTGTGTAATATTTGCTTTGTTGTACTCATTTTGAACCTGGATAACTTTTGTCACTAGCGGGCTCCTACATTGTAGAGTTCCCCTTTTGTTTTGGTTACCGACTGGCAACCCAAACTGAATATGTAGTTAAGCGTGTGACTGACTACGTGTAGCCCCAACAAAATATTGCTTTTGTCATTTGTAATGAAGCCGACGTCAGTTCACTATCCACCGTTGTCATTCTCCAAGAGTCGAATACTCAATGTTGCGCCGTCTGACTTTTGTTGACCATTATTTCCCCCCACTCAACACTGCCACTGTCGCCTGCTGGTGTGGTGTGGTATAGCAAGAAAGTCTTGTCTATTTCTCAATGTATCAAATGACTCGAGTGAATTCTTTTTTCACTTGACTTGCCCAAGAAACTGAACCAGATTGACAGGGAAATGACATTTATGTGGAACAACAGGAAAGAAACAGGAAACGAGAGGAGAATCAGTTTTCTTCTTTACAAATAGTAGTTGTCACTTTTGTTACTCTTCATATGTTTTCAGGTCTCACGCTTTCTCCTTGCCCCTCTTCAGCAAATTTTCTTTTTTTCCTCCATATTGCCTTCTTAATAAAGTCTGGAACTTTTTTGCTACTTTTTTTTATTCTCGGGAAGGATCGTGCCGTGTTAGACTTTTTTCATGTGCACATCGAGTGGGTCTAGTTTATTGTTGTTGACTGGGTATTTTGCATACTATTACAGATTTCAGTAGTGTGTGATCATCTCCGTGTTCTTCCCGTTTCTTCAAGTTGATGAAATACACGGGCCGAGTAAGTGACGAGGATTAAGTTTTACGTGCCTGTTTTGCCGCCCTCCTGTATCCTCTCTTTGGTAGCGGCGTGTGTGCCCATGTCCCTGCCAAAAACACGTTCCTCGTTTACAATAATGCCAAGTAACTTTTTTTATAGCGGAAGTTTTTCCCATATAAAATATTATGGAAGTGTGTGTCGAGAGTGGTGGAGAATAGACAGGGATCGGCTGTAGGCAATATAATGTCATGAAGGCAGGCATGCATGAAAATCTGACATCATCACGTCAGCCATGCCTAAACAACTATACGCGGCACCAGGGAAAGTGCCAAGTGAAGGTCCTGAAATCAAGCAAGTAAAGCCGCACTTCTTCAGTTTCATGTCAATTTTCCCAGTGTTTCTGTATTCTTCTTGCTGCTTCTGTTGCTGGTCTGTCCTGTCTGTCACCGGCTTTTCGTGTCATGTCCGTCTCTGCATTATGTTCTGCATAATATTATTAATGTACTTGCCCGTCGAGTACAACATGCATGATCCATTTTGACTGTTGAAATTGTAAAGTTGAAGGGTGTCAGCAGAGAGGAAAATGAGAAAAGAGTGGGATATTTGGCTGGTTTGCACCTTGCAATGACGGAACAGTATACAAGTACTATGTACAGCTACGAAGAAGATTTTGCCAGGAGGCTTTCTCCTCCTGTCTCCTGTCCAAAATGAAAATCTCCAGTGGAGCTTTGTACATACTAACTCTACCAACATCGACTTTACTGGGCTAATATCAGTTGGTGTCAGCCCAAGAGATGGTAGAGAGTGAGAGAGAACTGACTGGAAATAGGCTTTGAAAGCTTATGGATTTGCATTTTAGCCTTTTGTAAAATTATCCCGGGTTCAAAATGCGCCATGTAATAATACCACCGGATGTTGTATTATTATGAGCATAATACGAAACCCGGATGGTGTTTGTGTACAGTAGTAGTGGTGTATACAGTTTTTGTAGTCGTCGTCGTCGTGATGAAGGTGGTAGATGGTGGGTGATGAAAAACACAAAACACATCATTCCTCTTCTCTTTCCCTCTCTCTTTTAGCCTTGTCATGTTTTTCATTCTACACATACAACCAGACAGACAGGCTCATAGAAGGGAATATCATCGTTATAGCACAGGATTTTCACTTCCTGAGAAAGCTGCAGGGGGTCAAGTCACACACACACACACACACACACAAGAAAGAAAATGGATGGATGAAAGCCTTAGACAGAAAAGCAGTAGCCGAGTTGATGTGAGAGAGATTTTCTCTTTGAAAAGTAATTGATCTCAGGATCAAAAAATGCTTTTGTAGAATAGCAGCTGTTGTACTGCGGGTTTTACACTACATATCTAGGTAAATCAGTGTGTTGCTTTTCTCTTGTTGACGGGCTGGTTTCTTTTCAGACTGAATATTAAATAGACGACGCGAAACAACAAAAGCCAAAGGGGGAAATGTTATTTAATGATGGCGTGTTGATTATATAAATCGGATATAATAATGAATCGGAATTATTCCTTCTTTATTAACAAGATTAATAGTATTGGCGAAGCAGCAGCTGCGGTGATGGGGTGGGGATAATTAAGTCGCATAGACGAAGCGATTGAGATGAGAACCCCCAACAATTCTGTTACGAAATACCTTGTCTATGCCTAAGCCGGCATATGTCTGAACTACTCTAACTGTCATACACGTTGACAAGTTGCAATCAACGTTTGCCGTATTTTGTTGTATGGAAAAGGTAATTATTACATTGACAAAAAAGAGGCAGCTTGATTCTTTCACTTTCATCATCCCATCAAAGCGGTTGCTTCAATAACTGTGCTTGTATTAATTTCCGCTTGGTAGAAAAAGAGAAACCCAATCTTGTTTGCATTCGTTTTCCCCGACTATCACAAGCATCATCCTTTCCCCTTTGACTTTTTTATATGTAGGTCAGTGTATTGTCGTATTTCTTCGACTGCGGACATTTTCTCATTTCCGTTTTCAAGTTGACTTGTTGTCGAGGCGGGTACCAGCACACCACTGTGACCGGTGGTGATTTGCCGGACGAGGAGAAAACATCACTCGTAAATTCTTCGAGTACAGAAAATAAGGGAGTGCAATAACATGACATAAACATATACGCGGCAACGGATAATTTAGATGTCTATCCCATTCCGTGCCAAAATGCAACATTTTTCCAACTTGTTTCACTCCTGTTTGAAATCAAATATTAGGAAGAAATGAAAACGTTCATAAATATTATTCTTTTGCTCCCACTGCATATTATAGGTATTACTCAACGTTGAGCTGCTGTTGTTACATGGCTAAAATGTCATGCACGTGTGTTTGTGTCTTTCTGCAAAATCGACAGGAAGACTCTCGAGACAGAAGGAAAAGAGGAAAACTTTTTCTTTTCTTTTCCCAAAGCATAAATTATCCATTGAGGCATACTTTCCATTACTTTTTTCCTTGTGTAGTATAACAGCAACAACAAATGCTACAAAAATTCAAACAAATTTCTGTGCGGAGAAGAATGGAAAAACTTTTTTGTTTCTCACTACCAAATTCACTAGAGAATTTCCTCTTTCACCTATTCATTGACAATAGTACACTCATCGTTGGTATTTCCAATGCTATTATTATGCATGTATACACATGTAGATGTGCAGACACGCGAAAAAATGCTACGTTTTTATGGGGTTTTCGTTTCCGATGCATTACCACCATCCTCATTACTACATTCATTTCTATCATTGATTCAATATTAATGAACATGTCATGTCACCCCGACGGGAGGGACTGTAATGCATTATGTACACCAAGTTAGAAATACAATAAGTGTAATGTGGCGACGGCATTACATAGTAATGGTGACATATTTTCATCAGATTCTACTGCTGGATTACAAAAATTGAGTGACTTCACTTGTCAGTTTTAAGACCGGGTTGGAGTCTCACTGAGGAACTAATTCGAATAAATAAACCCCTTGCACAGCAGCTGGCAAAGCTTTTACTGTTCTTCTATCGCTGATTCATTATTTACGCTGAGACATACGTGAGAGTATAAACAAAAGTGTCTAAAGGTTTCCTTTGTGTACTACGCTACGTGTGTAATTTTCCAAGCATCCATTTATATGTCAATAGTAAAGCAGTTGCTCGCCAGAGGGAAATAAATGAAGGCGGGTGATTGGGAAGTGAAAGGAATGCTTGATGGCTGGTAGGAGACAAAGACAAGCTATAAAATTTTCATACTTGCACTTAGGAACTTTTTTTCTAAAAAGGAGTTTACTGCCGACAAAAATATGCCTTGCACAATAAACAATGCAGTGCTAAAATTGGGGAAGGAATTATTGAATAGAAAGGTTTATCATGGTCCCATTGCAAACGTCAGTACACACTACCATCTGAAGCAACATGACACCCGCTTTTCTTCAATTTTCCACTGGTGTGTTTTTTACTGATAAAAAAATAAAGAAGGGTTTTAAAAGTCAATAAAAATCGGGAAAGTGAGAGACAAAAATTATACTGTGCTGGTTGGCGTATACGCCATTGCTAGCGTCTTGTGTGTTGTGATGTGTAAAATGAGTATTTATTCTACAGTGAGTGGGATTTAGTAGTAGTAGCAGAGAGGGGATATTGAGACAGATGGTTGCAAAATGGTGTGGATTTTATTTTAAGAAATCCCTACGGGATTTCCTACAAAACAGCAATAATGTACTAATAAAAAATACCGTCGAACTCAAGTAAATCTACAAAAAACTTGTTTGTAGCGTGTAGTAATATCTTGTAGTAGGAGGAGGTCAAGGCAGGAAAAGAGAGAGAAAAATAATAATACAATTTCTAAGTATATACATTTGATAGCAGTCGAAAATCATTCGGTCACGACGACAAAACACCAAAATAATACATTCAACTAACGGGGAAAACGTATACATGTATATATTTACATGTTCAAAGACATCTATTATTATTTGTGTTGCAGCATACACTACATACAACGACACAGGAAGATGCAAAAGACGACGGGAAAGGCGAAAAATATCCAAAATCGCAATAACACTTTTTATTACCCCCGCTTGCTCCTTCACCGCTGTGCTCTCGTGTATATGCGCATGCAATAAAGATTGTGGCGTTTGATAAAAAACACACACACACACACACACTCACACAAATACAAGACACGCGCTTTACTCCGTGCAGTTAAGAAGGAAAGTAAGAAGTGAGCTTATGAAAGCAATAAGGCAATAAAGAAAAAGAGTTACACACACATACACCATAATAAACGTATATATACAGGGTGACTGAAGAAAGAAGAAGCAATCCAATAAATTTCTTTATATTCCTTCTGTTTTCTCTTCCTTTCCTCCGCTCGCTACCGCCACCAAAAACAGTAACAAAAACAGGAACGACAACAACCAAATAAATATAAAAAGGCAGAAAAGGGGAGAATCTGTCGTCGTCGTGGTAGGAAATAGAGAATTGGTGCGTGTTGTTTGAAGGAAGAAGCAGGGAAAAGGGAATGAATGAGAGGAATGGTTGTAAAGGAGAAGAAGAGAGAGTTGAGCGTATATAAACGTCATGTGACGACGAGAATATGTAAAAAGTGTGTGTTTGTGTGAGTGATCAACACACACAGCAACAGCAGAAGTAGTGAGAGGAATGAATGGTGGAGACGCAGAGCAGCAGCGGAAGAGTTGTAGTGGAGAGGAAAGCAACAACTGGCGGTGCTTAAAATTATTTTATGAATGAGCCGCTAGGTGTGGGTTGCATCTTTTACACACACGACTCGCTTCTTGCTTTTTTCATTTCCTTCCGTTTGGCTAATGTGTTCCGTGCTGTTTCGTAAATAGGATTTCCCTAACGCATTTTTACTACAGAACGGTATAAAGTAATTGTTTAAGAGTTAATGACTCCGACAGGGCAAAGCAGATTTACGTCATGATGTAAACGACGTATTTTGATGTTTTTGTAATACATGGGAACGTTGTTGTGTAGCAAGGAACGCCGGGGGAGAATAGCGAAAGGAAGAAAGTTTGTGCACAATCTTGATTGACTTGGGCAGTGTAGAGATTCGAGTCCAATGACAGATTTTTACTTTGCAGGAAAACGCGGTGTGATTCCAATTTTCGCAAGTGTTCAGAGAGGGCAGGGGTGAATGACCTTTTTTGAAGCGGCAAAAACTAATTGCAAACAGGCAGACAGGGAGATTCAAAAATGGAAAAATACCGCCGTCGTGACATTTGTTAATGTACGATTTCGAAATACTCAAGTTCGATGCGTTTACTTCGATTCGGTCGCATGTGTGTGTTTATATGTGTGACTTGTGGCGTCGTAATTTTTTAAAAAATGTGGCTTGTACGGCTGGCTTCAGTCAATAACTGCCAGCTTGGAGATAACAAAAAGCAGGGGAAAGGGGAACAACTGTATGTTTCCGACTGCTAGTGTTATTGCTGTGTACGAGTTTTTTTCGCATTTTTGTTTGCCTCGACTTTTACTTATTTTCGCAGTAATTCTTCTATTTCCCCGAGAACTGTCGTCTCTCAGATATTTTAATGGTAAATTGTAAATCTTTTGAATAAAATCCTTTTGTGCTTTTGAGAATTCGACGGAGCCGCCTTGTTGGGACTAGTAGGGTTCGAAAAGTTTTCTTGTGTTCTTTGAAATCTAATTCACACTCATCATACAAGAAAATGAGGGTGTAGATTTTGGACTTGAGCGGAAACTCCGTGGAGAGTTGTTGAGATCTGTTGTTTTGTTTGCCTTTGCTTGTTGTTTTTATGTTTTTTTCAGTGACGCTCATCCATTTTTCGACGATTCGATAGTGCTTGTTTGTTCAAAGCGCGTGAAAAGGAGCGGGGGAACTGGGAAGGCACACACACACACACACATACATAAGTAAAAATATTCCGAGAAATAATAATAAAACGTGAAAGATTTTGACTTGCCCTTGTATAAACAATCCTTGTGGCGCTTAACCATTTTTACCATCATCATCGTTTTGTCGTCGTCCTCATAGTCAGCTTCACCTTTGCGTTTCTAATGTGTTCAGCTTCCCGATGGAATACTAATCCACACTTCACTTTTCTATTTGAATCTACGCTGCTTCGGCTAAGATTTCCCATTTGCAATAAAGAAATGAGAAAATGGATGAATAAAGAATGGTGTAGACTCATTTTTTTTCTGGCCTGAAGATGAAATGGAGTTGTTGTTGACGATCCGCCTGGTTGAGTAGTAAGTAGTAGCTTTATAGATTTTTACTGCTATTTTAGCGGTGCCATATGCCCAGTCATGAATGAGCCGTTTTGCTTATTTGTTCTACCAACAGCACCACCACCAGAAGTCAGCCAGCCAGTGTAGGCAGTTAAATAAAAGTCGCTTGACTTGACTATATCCTGCATTTTCCCTTGTAAAAGGAAGCTGCAGTAATATTGGGGCATAGTGGTGGTGGTCGTCGTCGTCGTCGTACTACTACTAGTCATCTCTTCAGACGTGCTTGCGCTTGCATATCTTCCATGAAATGATGAGTTATCATTTTAACTAGCTTCGCAGTGTTGTGCTATGCTTAACCAGCAGCAGCAATGCAAATACAACATTGCCTGTAGGAAAACATGGCTCATGAGCATACATAATCTTTGAGAGAATTTTTTCAGAGTTTGGTTTTTTTTTCTTTTTCAAACAACGACAAATAACGTAACGGTAAAAAAAAGTTGAATCTTTAAACAGCAACAGGATTATCGTAGATATTTCAGTGAATCCCAGCATGACGAAATGATGAAATAAAACAGGTCTGTCAAAAATCCGTGTATAATATATTTTCGGAAGCTGTAGAGTAAATAAGCTACAGCGGCTAACGCTCTCATACATCAAGACAAGAAAAAAAATACTCACAATGTTAGATTATTCGAGGGAATCCACATACGTTTGTTATATTTAAAAATACATACATAACATGTGTACTACTACTGCCAATTCAAAAAGATGTGCAACAGTAGCGTATTATTATCTCGCAGTGTACAAGATGCTTTAAATACTATTTACATTAACATGATACTGATTGTAAGTTAGCACATACATCTTGTTCTACGTTGTATCATCATCGTCGTCATAACCCTTGTCTCTCCTCTGTCTTTCCTTGATGTGTCTCTCTGGAGGAAGAAGAAACTCCCATGAAGAGAGAAAATATAATATGCAGTTTCTAGAATCATTCGACAGAGTTTAGATTGACGTGGAGGATTAAGGATACTCATGTCATCGTGTGTGTCTGTGTTTGTGTGGGTAAGTGTATGTTGAGGATGTTCCTTTCAAGTAGTATTACACTCAAGTTAGTGACTCATCCATCCACAAAACTTTTCTCTTCCTTTAACTTTTTTTCTCCCTTTTTTGGTGAGGGATACCACCCGAGATGACTGACTGAGTGACGAACGCACTCAGGACGACAAATTCAACGTTTTTGTTATTATTTGTATTCCAGTACACACTTTTTCCTTTGTTGTTTATAGTGGGTGGGTGGTGGTGAATGAGTAGTTGTTGCCGTGTGGGTAAAGTGGGGGATGCTATGACGTTGTTGTCGTTCCTTTGTAGAGCCAAGACTCTTTTCGCTCTTCTCTCATTTCGTGTTTGAGTGATTTTCTTTCTCTTCTTGAGCGGCACAACAACAACGACGAGAAATAGTGTGTAGGAACAGCAACATCAACAAAAACTCTGATTGCTTCTTGTTGTAATTGTGCACACACACTCTGGTCATTTGGATCAGCGGACCGAGAAGAACAGACGAGGAACTCGCTGGACAGGCACGCACACACGTGATATTGATATTCTTCATCGGTCGTCGCCAGACCGACTGAAGCAGGGAGTTTTGTCGGTAAAAGGGGAAGAGTGCTTCAACTTGCTTTTATTGACACGCCAAACGGTGTCCTTGTGTCCAGAAGAAAAACTCGAGCAGAAAACTTTTCTTATCAATCTGCCGGTCGCACTGTCCTTGATTCGTTGTTCATGTTCTTCTGTTGTGGTGTATTTTTCGACTCATTGATCATGGTTCGTTGTTTTTGTGGACACATTTTATTATTATTATTATTATTACTGTTATTACGTTCACTACCGCTGCTGTTATTTTTATGCATTTTCTGGGGCCTTCGTTTTTATAATTTCCTTATGGACCCGCATAGGACATTTTTTCCACATCCTCTCCAGCGTTTCATCCACATATATAACGTACGCTGTTTAATATAAGAAGCTACTGTGCATATATATTGACAATACTGATCCTAACTATGATAAATGGCACATTCAGCAAAGTTATGAAGGAATCATACAAGTGGATATTGCTGTTGTCGCAGAGCCATTCCGTGGTATTTTTCCGTTTCCTTTTGTTGATTCACCCGGTTAGTAGATTTTTATGAATCAGGAAATGAATTGTCTCCTCCGTGCCAACATAGTTGTCCTTCTGCCTGATTCCCCATCATCGTAAGTAGATAAACTCAATTCACTGCTACTTTCCCCGAAATAAAATCTTGTCTCGTAAAGCCTAGCCCGCCGTAAATGTACCATCAGATACGGAATACGAATTGAGTTGGTTTTCATAATGCGACAGCATCAGGCCCCACAGTATTTTTTCCGTAGCGCGGCGGGGAAAAGAGGAAATTGAATAGTTATTATTGGAGTGAGATACGACAACAGGCAATGACAACGGCTTTTTTACGGTAGAGCTAGTGCGATTCGTTTCGTTTGACGATGATGATGCTGATAACGATGACGGCAGGACTAGATGCCATGCAAAATGATGAAATATGGTGGGAGAGAGAGAATGTAGAAGCTGCTCGAATCGGGGAATTGTTGCAATGATAATACATTTTATTATTGAAATAGGTACATCTGAAACTCCAAAACATATATATCATTGAAGGAGCAGGGATAGGGCGAGAAAGCTGAACAACTCGAAAGCAACAGGAGAAAAACGGGGGACGGATGAAAAGAGCCCTTTTTGTTGTTTTGTAATGTATCCAGAGTATGAGCCTACTAGTGAGTATCTTGAATACAGTTCATTCCCAACCCGCGGGTTTCTTTTCCTCGTCTCGTCTTTATCCCGCCCTTCCTTATCTACCCAGTCCATGCAATAATAATATTGGACTTGGGGCTTTTAGTAGGATTTTGCAGGCTCAATTTGTATGTCATATTATCAAGCTGAGACCATATGGGGCCCAAGATTCAAAGTAATATACATATAAATATTCTATGTGGTAGTTTAATGGTTGTTGTAGTAGTAGAGAGAGAGAGAAGAGCAGCAGCAACAACCGAACACTTCATTCATCCGATTTGAAGACTATCACCACACCACTCTCTGACGCTGTTCGGTTTTTATTTTTTCCCCGGTTTCCCTCTCAATGAAACGTCCCCAGAGTCATCTTCCAATCCATAATATTCAATCAGGAAAAATTTTGTATGCAACAACAACAGAGGAAAAGGAATGAATTAGGGTATTACATGCCGCCACCATCCATCCCTTCTTCCTCTCTCGTGCATCACCACTTCCCCGGCAAATATTTGTCTTTGGCCTTGAGTAATTCCATCTATATGATGGGATAAAAAAGAAAGGGATATATTGCAACAAAATAGGAGAAAAAAAGCTGGTTGTTTTTTCACTTACACTATACAATCAATGGAAAAGACAGTCAGGGGTATTGTAATGGCAATGGCAGCCGTGGTGGTGCTGATGATGGTGGTGGTGGGGGTGAAATAAGGAGATGAAAAGATTAAAGCCATTGTTTGCATTTAATCTTCTCCCAGACAACTTTTTTCGTCTTTCCTTTCTTTTCTCTTACTCAATGGCTTGTTGTCTGCGTCTCGCTAGTTTGAAGGTGGTTGTCGTTATAGCCAGATAATAATAAGTAATGTAAATGAATGAATGAGAAAGCAGCAGCACAGCAACTTTTACTGCTTGCCAAAAATAAATGAAATTTTTTGGAAGGGTGGGTGATGGCATGGTGGAAAAATAAGCTGGTATTAACTTATTTTTATGGGAAGGCAAGATGCATCATCCATTGAAAAAAGGAAAACATGCGTTTGTGATTAATACTTAAAAATGAAGAGAAATCCGGTATTTCTTGGAAAACGTTTTTATGACGTGGCATATGGTTTTCAAGAAGACATTAAAAAAGGGGAAATATGGAAAAAGAGGGGAAGATGAGTAAGGTTGTGAAAGAGAACGATGCAATGCGATATAAAATATGAAATGAAAGCATGATTAGTTATTTTACCGTATTAGTTAGGTATATATTTTCTTTTCCTTGTATAGTATACCCTCTCATCCCATTTGGTTGTGTTATTACTGGGGAAAACTAATTTGTAAATTAGTAAAGTTGAGTGAGTATGCTTGTTTGTATATCTGTGTTTGGGGGCAAAAAAAAAGTTTTAAAGCCTATGATATCCTTATGCACAGCAGTTGAACCAAACCAGGGAAACTTTTGCTTCCCAGTTCACTGGAGACGAAGGTTTCATGAAAGTCATTTTCTTGAAAGTATGTACTTTTTAAGTACTTGGAATATTATGCATCATATAAAAAGCTTAATAAGAACTTAAAAACTTTCTTTTTCTGCGACTCTCATTGGTTGTAGTTCTCTGGGGCAAAAAGAGTATTACTTCATCAGCACAGATTTTCTTGGTCCGTAGGCAAGCACTTTTTACCACAGGCAATTTACCTCCTTAGTAAAACAAAATGGTAGACCAGATTGGAGCACGACATGGTGGAAACATGATGATTAATTTAAGTAAGTGAAAGGAAGGAAGTAAAATCAGATGAGGAGGCAAAAGAGGTCACAGCATAATAATAATGTATTATATTAGTCGCTTTTCTCTTCCTCTGTCTGGTCGGTGTGAGAGCGCGTGTATTTTCCTGTCTTGTTGGAATTAGCGTAGAAAGAGAGAGAGAGAGAGAGGCAGAGAGAGAGACGACATGTGAGAGTGAAGTGAGGAGAAATTAGAGTAGAGAATAGTGTAGTATTGCAGTAGTAGCAGATGCAAGTAGAAAGAAGAGAGAGAGAGAGAGAGAGAAATTATAGTTGTAGAGCTGTAATGTAATTAATGACTGGCTAATTTGATTTTCAGGGTGATAAATGGAGACACCTTCGGAGCTGCAGGGGAGTAAAGCGACCAAGCAAAGCAAAGGTACGTTGTCTACTTGAATGTTGTATTTAAAACTGCATTATTACATCGTGGCACGGCACCATCACCCATGCAGCAGATAAAAAATGATACGCATACAACCAGATCGGTTTTGCTGCTGATCACCAGGCAAGTAATATGCATACAATCGCAATACGATCGTCGTCGTAATTCAAAAAGAGAATGTGTCTCTCTGTGTGCTTTGAAACAAACAAGGTGACATGACAAGCTTGATTTAAATACAATGCGGTATAAAATATATTACGTGTTCCGTGCATTCTCTCTTGGTGTATTGTCTTTCTCGCTGTTCCATACAAAATCTTGCAACCAACAAGGCACGACCATGTAGAACAAAACTGATTTTCCGATTTTATTCACGGACATGAACCCATTAGCCTCTTATTCTCCCTGCTTACACGTTTTTATCTTGACTCGGTTTCGTATTCTCCTACTCTCATTGTGCACACACACACACTCACAAACACACATGTACCTTGATACGTGTCATGTGTATCTACCTATATCACCACCACCACCACCACCTAGCTTTATAGTGCGATCCGATCGGATACGCTATTTCTCATTTTAATTTATGTGCTCATGATGTGTTCACAACACGTCTCGCCTGCAATTAGAATTAGTTAAATGGCAGATATTTTCCCAGTTTAAATTAGCTCATTTTTTGATGAGCAGACTGATATTGTCGTAGTGTTCGCTATAAAGAAAGGGAGCGATGCAGATTGAGAGGGAGGGAGAATGTAAAAGGCGACGAAGATGGATGATATTCAAGTTGATTAGCCAACAAAAAAGTTTTCTTTTCAAAATCTTTTTGGCAGGGACAGAAGCACACACACACAGCTTTTCATTTTCTCTCTCTCTCTCTCTCTCTCTCTCTGTAGCTGGGCTTAGGTATGTTTGCACAAAAGTTTACCTTATGGTATGGTAGGAGATTTAAAAAAAAAGACGAAATATCTCATTCATTTTAAATGATGAAAATTGTACTCGCGCGTCTCTATTTTTTCATTGTACTGTGCTGCCATCATCACCTCAACTGTCAATAACCTTTAGCATGTAAATTGAGTTGCCTATCAAAATCATCGTTTTTTGAAAGAATATGTACATCCCTCGTATTTTTGTTTTTTGGTATTCATGTTAATCCTTTCGTTTTCTCTCTGTGCCTCTGTGTGTATGTGTGTCTGTGTAAATCTATTTATGACTGACAGAGAAGATAGAACATCAAAAGGCAACCAACTAGAGGTTTGAAAGGGGGATAAAAGAGCCAACAGGAGCAAAGAAAATTTGTAGAAAAAGGTAAACAAATACTGGCATATTTATTTGTTAAAATACCATACCATCGTCATCCCTAGACGCGGGTTACGTACCATCTGGGTATTTATACGAGGTCTTCTCAAGTTCTAAGTTTAGCCATGGACTCATGCAAACTAATCATATTATTTGTAGTTTGGGTTTTCTAAAAACAGGAAAGACGGGGAAATAGTAAAAATTCGAACAATCTTGCGATATTACGGGTGCTGTTTATGCCAACCGAGTTTTACCACCTCGGTGAAAGGTGGTGCAATTGGAAAAATGTTATATACCTATAGATATAATATTGCTTTGGTATGTGGGAAATAGGCACAACCGTTTCGTAAGGTCTTACATAACATTTCTGAAATATTCAAGATTTTTAAAAGAAAAAGAGAAAATCTAAAGAAAAAGCAATTTAAACTAAAACAGTTCAGGCACACACACACGTACAGTGCTGTACTTCTATTTCCATTGCGCAGTTAGATGTCGACAGGGAAGTCAATACAACAAATGGTAATATTCCTGTAGGCAGATATTTCACAAACAGCAAACACCAATATACTGTTTAATACAGCGTTCGCTCGCTCGTATTCACCGCATTTTTGTATGAAATTGCTGTACAATTTCTATAGAATGGGAAACCCGTCCTCATTTCGACTCTAATTATTAGAGAAGTGCGTAGCTAAATTTTCTTTTCTTTGCTCACCGCGAAACTGCTTTTTGTCGAGCGAATATTGCTTTATAATCCCATTTTCCTGCTTACTTCTCTGTCAACAAAAGTTAATTAGTTATTTTACCTCCGCTTCTGTTTAAACGCGGTCCCACACATCCGTCCTATTCATCCAATTCATCCATTCCCATTTTGCTCATTCTTCAGCGCAAACACCAACGGGACCGAGCAGGATGGAGTGACAAACGGGTTTGATAAACCAATTTGCTTTTAAAATGAATGCAGAGATTCCCGCCTACGTGTATTGGGAAGTGTTTGTTAGTCGCATTCAGGTAGGTAGGTAGGTATACTACGTAGAAAAAATGCCAAGCATAACGATCATCATTGTCTGTTTCCTTTATATTATATAAGCAATGCCACCACATAATATTCTCCAACCGGAAGCCCCTTGATATCCAGGAGAAAAGTCAAATTTCAGCTTCCCTTTTTACGAATTGGATTCTCATGCAATCACTTTCTCTTTCTACCTCTCGCTCTAGTAGATAGCGAGGTGGAAATATCCTTATATTCTAAACTGCTTAGGCAGTTCACCAACTCAAATTCGCTTTTTCCTTTTCCCTTTCAATTTTTCTGTTTTCTCCCAAAAATATAAGAGATGGCACACTCTTATGCCTTTTCGGTATTAAAGGAAAAGCAAAAATGTCATTTAATGCACTATAAATATATCCACCGGAGAAAAAACGAGAAAATGGTCCATTTTATTGTGAAAGAACAAAAGGGATGACAAAAAAGTGGGAAACGACGCTAGTGCTACTGCCGAACCATATATGCCTGGGACACGCCATACCGCTGCTTTACCATCTGAGTGGAAAACATAGTAATGCTGTAGTATGCCCCGTTAAAACCCAATAAAAGGGACAGAAAAGGGGCCGTGTCGTCTTTGGTTATTAGGTAGCCTTGTTGTCTTCAAAGATGATGCTGCTTCTTACGATGACGATGACTTTCGTACATTCTTTCTATCGATAAGACTGCAACAGCTTGGACTTGGGTGCGGGTGTGTTGTCGTTGAACCTAGAAAACGGGATGCATCTATTTCCTTTTTAAATATATCGTCACTCCTACTTCTCCCTCTTCAACGAGCCAGTCAACCTTTTTTCTTGTCGTAAAAATAACGGAGAGAAGGCGACGGTAAAATCTGAAAAGAAGACTCAAAGAAAAAGAGAAGGTTGAAAAGAACATAAGTATATATCTAACCCTTTTAGGTACACGCTTTCTACTTATGGTGCTTCATACCTACCCGCTTAAAAATTCTCGACGATACTTTAAAAGCTTGTGGAGTATTTCACGAAAAAGCAGGATTGCCTTTGGCGTCACATTTTCCCTTTGTAAAGGGAAAGAGCCAATATCTAAGAGGAAAAGAAGAATAGGGTGAAGAGAGAAGGACGAAAAAATCGTCAAAAAAGAGAATCCCTGTTAAAAAATAAGAATGAGTGGGAATATGAATGTAGGCGCTCCATTAGATTTGCAAAGACTCTTCTTGCTTCTACAGTCAAAGTAGGGATATACTTGTACCGGAGTACATGTCTACATACATATGCAGATATTATTATCCTTCTTGGTGATCCGATTCTCAAATTGACAAAAAAGAACGGAGAAGAGGAAAAAGATGACGTTTTTTATTCGCTTCATTTTCATTCGATTTTTACCCGTCGTTGTCGTGGTCGTTGCTGTTTCTGTCATGTAAAAAAGGTATATCCTCGCTAGTCGACCTTTTTCCCACGAAAATTTCATTCCAATCTTTTAGCTTCACTACGTACTTTTTGTTGCTACTGCTGCTACATCTATTTCCCTTTCCTCAAAATACTTTTTGAGCCTTTCTGACAGAACAGGCGGAAGAGTGAGTAAAGTTGAAATATTCGCCTTTTATCCAGCTTCTAAAAGAAACTATTGCCGTTTTTGTTCCGTGTGTCAGTGTAGCTCTTAGCATAAGGAGACATTCCTTTTTTCCTTGCAAAAATATATATTCGCAGTTTGTAGTACATTTATAGCCTGCCTCAGATAACGACGATGATAGAGCAAAGAGCTTTCGCAAAAAATAGCAGTGATCACAAGGATGGTTGTCGTTGTAATATTATCTTCCTCGTTTGTAGTGATTTCTATATAGGGGAAAAGGGAAAAGTTATAGGGAAATAAACAGAAGCGCCGATGATGATAATGATGAGCGGGGATTTTTATCTTTGGATGTTTCTTAAGTGTTCCTTACGGCATATCGATGTGTGTAGAATGGTCTCATATATACCGCGATATTTCCTTATCCTTTTTTGCGACTCACCGTTACGTACGCTTTTATTCCTTTTTTTCTTCCATTTGTAACGTAATAAAATCTTCTTTGACGAAAAAGTGAAGAGCTTACCTTTTCTCTCTTTCATTTTCCCCGTCGAGTCTCTCTCTACCTTTGGACTAAAGGATAGAAAGAAAAGTGGGCTAGAAAAATACCTTGTCCTGTCTCTACTTTCCACTTTCATGTTTACTCTACGTGATAGATATCGGAATGTTCGGGTTACGTGAAATACTTTTAACTCCTATTTCCACTAGTTTCATTTTTTCATTTCCCCCTTTCCCCACCCAGATAATACTGTAGAAGCCCTCCAGACACTAAAACAATATAAAAATGTTTTAAAAGTCTTTGTCGTTTCATTTTATCGTGATCATAACACGTTTCCTTATTTTCCTTGTGGGCTACTGTTATAATAATTGTTGACTTAACCACTTCTCTCTTGGCATTATTGTCAGGTTTTTTTGTTTTCTAAACAGCGTGTGCATCTCCTCATACATATTTACTGAGCTTTTAAGTGTGTTAAGAGACAGGGCGAACGGCGTAAAGAAAGGGAGATAGTTTTTCCAAACACGTTGTTGGTGCAACGAAATAAAGAAGAAAAGTATAGCTGAAAAAGAGAAAAATGTCACTGGACTTGTTTCTCTTTTATACTACAGAAAATGCCGTAAGGAAACAACTTGATGGCCTTTACTGCTGTCAAGCTTTCTTTTGTATTTTTATTCCCTCTTTATTCCTGTTACGCCAACTTTTTCTTTCACAATATTTTTCTCTTCCTTCCTGTGTTTTGCAATTGTGAGGAACGAACTTCAGCTGTGGTATGGGACGAGAAAAACATTAAGTAACTTCAATTTTGGTAATGTACGGGAAAAGGAGAGGGGAAATACCCCAAAGGAATATGCTGGTACCGGCAGCGCATCCTGTACATTGTTGGTGCAATCTTTTGTTGTTGCTGTTATTGTTGCTGTGTGCACGGCTGTCTACGTGCAGTCTCTTTACTGTTGTTTAAAAAGTGTGTCATTGTAGCTGTATAGGAGCAGGAAAAGCACTGGTGTAAACATTTATTTTCAATGGAAAAAATGGAAGTGGACTCATATTTGTATCTTTCTTGTGTTTCATTTGAGGCAGTTTCACAATTTTTCTCTCCAAAAAATTGCATACAACTTAGTTACGGTTTTTTTCATTTTTTTCGGAAATAGTTTTGTCATTTGTTATTCTTATGCTGCAGTTTTCTGCGCTATTACTGCATTATTTTACTTA
>JAHZNE010002985.1:0-18714 GCA_027744055.1 Callyntrura sp. NNG-2020
AAAAAACGAGAATGAATGATTCATTTTGCAAACATGGACAAATATGCACAAGTATGACATTTCTATAACAAGATAAAAACAACTCATCACACAATTATAGTTCGTTGCTTGAATATCAATATTTTCCAGGGAAATCGAGCAAGCCTATGTCCAATGTTGTAGTGGACTCGTACGTAAGTAACTAACCGCTGTGATACATTGTTACATTCTGGAATATTATGGGACACGGTTTAAAAAGTAAAATCTTGCGGTACATAATCGTATAAACTTCATTTTATATATACATCTGTTAAGTAAATGGGTCCGATATTGATCATAAATATTAGATGAATTTGTTGTATTGTCGTAGTCATAACCGTTGTTAAAAGGGGAAGATACCGGTTCTTTGCCTGAGCGGTCAGAACAGACAGGAGAACAATCGAAAAGTCCCCAGTGAAAATCGGCATCTACTTAATAATAGTAATGCCTATGTATAAATTGGTTCTTTGGGTTGGTTGTTACGCTGAGAATAGGAAGGCAGGTAGGTAGGTGGTTATTTTTTCTTGGACTACGACGATTGCCAGAGTTGTTTTAGACAGAGCAACCAAAAATGCAGTTCAGCATGCATGTAACGAAGAGATAGATTTCTACACAGCAATGAATATTTCTCGATTGCTGATAGTTAACTCGTCGCTGTACATGTAAACATGTACTTAGGTATTCATATATACCTATGTAAGTTAGTAAGTTGTTGTATTATTACATATTATCACTATTATTACTGTTAATTATATTACGTAATACTACTATATCTTATATCGTCATACGTGTATGCCGTCCTATGGCAGTAGTAGTGGTTAAGGGTTGCTTACTTCAAAAAACAAAGATCGAGAGAGATTGTCATAAAATAAACATTATTTTCGTTTGACAATTTGTACATAGCGGCTGAATTGCCCTAAAGAAACGACTGCAACTTGTTGTTGTTGTCAGTTCAGGGAAATGCAAAGTTTAAAGAGTGAGGTACGTACACGAAATCACTTTAGTCAGCTCAGACTTGATTGACGTGTGACTTGACAATCCCGACCAACACCAGCCATGTAACACTTGCAATAATGATCATTTAATAACAATGCTGATATAAACTAATGAGGATCTTTGTTCTTATAATATTTAAATTGGGTAATGTATGTTAATGCCATAGTGCAGCGTCCTATTTGAAAATGAATGAGTGCGAAGTATGTGAGTATGGACAAACTGCAGCAGTAATGACGTTAAAGCGCGCATCGGAACAATGGAGTTGGCATAATAATATTATATATTATATACTATATGTTCAAAACACTCCTTCAGAATTAGAACCAGGCAGTAAGTACAATTTTTAAACGTAGATTGTCTCTGCTCCGAAATATAATTAATTTTTGACTTTTATTATTTATTACGATGTTGGTTACTGTAATATGATGTGCTATAAAAGAGAAACTGTAATTATGACTCAGTATTCAGTATGCATATTTATGTACCGTTTAAAGGTAAATAATATTGTGTCCAGAGTAGAGTACCACAAAAACAGGTACATTATGTGCTGGGTACAACAAAATACTTAAGTGAGGCATTGCTGTACCCATCCTTGAGGTTGTTCTCTTAGTATAAAGTAAATAATTAGAGGTAAATGTACCTTCTTGTAGGAAGTAATATCAAATATTTGGGGCATGACAGTCTCCGTCCCCATGTTGAATCTCAACTAGGCTCATCTTTCATCTAGCATTATGCGAGTCACCGGACCAAACAAAAAGGTCTAAGAGCATAAACTGAAGGATGTGTTGAGGACCGAAAGACAGTGGGCGTTCCTCGTTAACCGGAAAAGCAATTGCCAATGACAATAAAGGCATACCTTCGTTTAGGCTTGAAACGAGTTCACGAAGATACCACTTATACGTGATATATCGCAAAGTGGCAAAATGGGAAGAGAAGTACATGATTGCATCCTCATGTGGAGAGGTTAAACTTGCGTTTGTTTATCTGCAAACATACGCGACCTTATGAGCTATTTTGAGTTCATTTCCAAACAAAAGGATGTCATATAATTGTTGACTTCCTTTACCTCATAACAATACAATGACACAGCATGTGCACCGTTGAACCAGATTTGAATCTGATGCTTTACTAATTGAAGTTTCAAGGTTGAAACTGAAATAATATTTGAAATTCAACCGCAAAATTGGACCTCATATCGATTAGAATCGCAAGTTCCACTTTCACTGCATTGTTATGTAGATGTGTTTGCAAGATTGTCAATTTGTCATTCATTCTTTGCAAGCTTAATGTTTTTAGAAAATCCCTTTTTCTAAAATTATTGGAACCCCTGAAAATACATCTATGATTACACAACAATGATTTTTGTGTCTTTGATGGATTCAAAATCTATTTAAAATCAATACAATTTAAAGTGTTTCAAAAGTTGCATTGTTGTAAAAAGAATTTGTCTTCACTTAGTATTGATTAATGATTATTATATATTACTTTAGTGTCCGTTAAGCACACGGTCGAACAATCGGACTCGTATTTGAAATTGAAACCTATACGTGGTCATCGTATGACGAATTTTCAAATACTTTAATTCGCTAAAATAAAATACATCACATCTGTATATACATGTACGCAGATGTCTATACATATTTGAACTATAACTATAATTGTAATTGAGCCAAATATAACAAATCTTTTCTACTGTCAAATCGAAAGAAGCAGTCTAGGCGATTTTTACTCATTGTTATTATTAACCCAGGGGTGTGGAGTTAGATAAAGTTCAAGTAATTGAGTGAAAAGTACAAAATATTTTTTGAGTTGATACGTCCATGTATATAATCGAAAATGATCTTCTTTATGTACTTAATTAATCTCGAGAAAATAACTCACGCGCGATATATTTCTTTTCATGATTTTACGCGAGACCGCTAAAATGTGCTACATTCAACATTGGGATTACTGATTGTGAGTTGTAGTAGGATAAATGGCTGCAAATAATTACCTACCTGTAAAACAGTAATTGTCAATTTTGTACAAAAACACAAATGCACACATCTCATTCTCAAAATATCAACATAACTCTCAATCTCAACTCTATAATTAATTTTGTCCTGCGTTACTACGTAGCTTTTTGTCATAAGCACTTATATACACATACGCATTACATGCATTACCATTGTGTTGTCTCATATCTCCCAATGTTTGATATTCGGCGTACGGGAAATTCAAAATCTGTCTGTTCTTTCCCTATAGCTAATCCTGATACACGTGCTTATTGTATTGTGTGCTGCTGGTGCTGGATGCGGCTAGTGCTTGACGGCGGATGGTTTGCACTTTGTGCTTGTCAGTTGTGCACTTCTTAGAATTCATCGTTTCAGACTTTTCAAAAAATATTAAAATACCAATTGAACAGCCTTTTGTACTAATCTGTGAAAAGTGCCGATTTTTTGTAAAGATTGGATTTTGATAATCTGACAATGAAAATGTCAGACGATGAAGGTGTTGGTGAGGAGGTGCAACAAATGCAACCAACCGATCCGACTTTGGACGATTATTATGGAGTTATGACTAAAGCTAACAAGTGTCCAAATCGTCATAAGAAACGACTTGATGTAGCAAGAGCTAAGAAATTGAAGGCAAAGGTAAGCGTTATAGTATTTATATGCTTTACTCGCATTTGTCGCTTGATAGCAAATATAGGTTTTATTATTGGGATGAAAATATGATTTTTACTTTCGTGACGTGACAGTTGACAGTACAGTTTCCTAATATTTTATTAAACATTTGCTTAAAACTGTATAGCTGAAGAAGAGAGAAAGAAAAAGAAAACAAGATGAGGCCGACGCCCTTGGAGAAGATGCTGCGCCTAGGCAAGAACCTAAAACATTGGAAACACTCAGGGAAAACGATCCCACTTTTGTGGATGTGGATAATCCGTCAGAAGATCTTGAAGTGGATGAATTCTCTAATTATTTCAAAAAAACCTATGTGCCCAAGGTTCTCATCACGTCGTCTGCCAATCCAAATCTAGTAAGACTCGCATTCAACGTTTTATTTATCAATTTTTGTATTGTTTTTCAAAATTAAATGTAGTATAACTAGAGAAAGGGTACTATAATGAGTTTTGGTTGTTTTGTATTAGAAAACTAGACTGTTTCTCAAGGAATTAGAACGTGTGATTCCCAATTCTACTGTTTTTCATCGGCGACAAGCCAAAGTAAAAAATATCATTCATCAGGCCACTGACCATGGTTTTACTGATGTGGTTGTTGTGAATGAACACATGAAAGATCCAAGTAAATCACCTTACTACTTACGTTATCTACATGTTACGACACATCTCATTTTTATTAATGTGTTTATGTTTATGTCTCTAGGTAGCATGCTTATTAGTCACTTACCGGAAGGCCCAACATGCTTTTTTAAAGTCAGCAACGTCAAGCTGACGAAGCACATTAAGGTATTACCAATTCTCCTCCGCTCTTTTAGGATGGTGGATGTAGAAACTACAGCATTAACTGTAGTCACGTTAGTTCCACGCACTAAGATACTATGCGTAATTATTCCATTCATTACCACCGCTGTGTAACTTGAAAGTCGTAAGATAATAGATTTTCTCTTTTCATTTTAAATCAGTCAGATTATATTATAAGCTTAACCTTCAGTTTCTACGTTCCATGGATGCAAATCTATGTTCCTGTCAACATAATAAATAAAATTACACTAATTAACCTTAACACTATAGTCGTTTAAGATTATGATGAAATTATACTTCTAGGTATGTAGTTCAAGCTATCCTAAATCACTACATTCAAACTACCATGATATGATTAATGATCATTATGTATAGTATATTCGTTTGTGCAAATAACGAAATGACAGTTATTTATGCTTAATTTATTGTAAAGTACAAGTGTCACTAATTGTCTCATGGTTATCGCATTTTTATACTATATAGCGAGATTACATTAAAAATATGTGATTTTGATTTGTATTCTGAATTGGTGCATCGAGTTACACAACTGATTATTTGAAAACCAATGATTAGTTATAACCTCAGTTGATTTATATTATTTAGTTACGAATTCAAAAATGATGGGAAGAAGGCAGCGTTGCGGGAACTTGGTCCACGGTTTACACTAAAGTTAAGATCAATACAAAAAGGAACGTTTGATTCAAAAACCGGGGAATACGAATGGATTGTTACTAACAAGCGACATAAGCTGGAAGCAAGCCGTCGGCGTTTTCACCTGTAATCTAGATTTAGTAAAATATGCTCTCCCAATTGCCGTAGTAATGGGAATTTATTAACGATTGTTATCTTATCTATTATATCTATCTTATCGACTTATAATTATTGAAAATAAAATGTTTTTTTTATTTTATTAATTAACGAAATACTATTACAGTCTGAGTTGCAATAATGCATTATCAAGCCATTATCGAAATTATTGTAGCTGATCGCAAGCTGAAACAGGCTGAATAGATTTATAATTCAATATAAAAAATGTACGGGCATTACAGTTTTTTTCCAATAAACCCACGTTATCCTTCTTGAGCATCTGATTTTTTTGAACACAGTTTTTTCTGTGTAAATGTTTATTAATAAATAATACTTTGACTATGTGATAATAATACTATTATGTGAGAAAACTCGTCATACTATTCATAATTATCAAAGTATACTGCTGTATATGCTGCTACCGCTAGATGGTACGGGTAGATTGCGGATTTCCAGTTTGCATAAACATTTTCAGCAAAAGAGTGAAAACTCACGTGTTTCTACGTTGGTCAGTAGAATGCAGTAGTTTGACTTTGTAACAAGTTACAGTTCACTGCTGCGGAACGAACAGGATACCAGAGTGGCAGCAATAAGGAGGATTTTGCAAATTTTATGTTCCCATATTATAGTAAAGTAGTACCTAGCCAATCTCCTTTCAAAAGCCAAGGACAACAACATGGGAATAGCAATTAACGAAGCGTTACTTCCTTAAAGCTGAAATGGGGTTTGAGAAAATTTTACAATAATTGTTCATTTAAAGGAAACACGGTGAAGTTGTAAGCCATGATAATTTACATTAATATACAAACAAGACGGATTATTGACTATACCGGAAAGAAGACTAAAATACTTTTACAATTAGTCATGAAAGAAGCATTGCTATTGCCGTATTATTGGATTGTAGTAGTGTGACCGTTTTTACAAGCTCACGCAACGGTCGAAGAATTTCGCGAATTTTTGTGTGTGGGGTTTGCAGAGCACATATTCTGAATTAATTCCGAGTCAAAGTCAGAGGCAGCTTTCTTTGCTGACTTTGACTTAGTGGAAATGGGAAACACCGTCACCATGTATTAGCGAATATTTATACTGTGCCCCTCCCTTGAAAACATGTATAATTCATCATTATGAAAGTGCACTCCTTGATATGTTATGATTTTATTACCGCATTGAACCAAACAGTTGTCATAATTCAAAACGACCTACTTGTTGTAAGGAAGCATGATGTCATGCCGGCTTTCGGTTGTTGCGGAACGGCATCCAGTAATAAGAACGCACACGCTTTCAAGATAATCCTTGTGAGATAGCTCGCCTTAAATAATAATATGTGCCTACTCTAGTTCCAAGAAACGTTTCCATACACATATCTATTTAAGAAAGTAGGTAAACGAAAAATAGAAATCATAATTTTCAAGTGTTTTATTTTTTATAATGTGTCTTTTTATAAAACAGTTTGAACTATAATGTGTGTATAATGTAT
Organism: Callyntrura sp. NNG-2020; assembly: GCA_027744055.1. Taxonomy (NCBI): domain Eukaryota; kingdom Metazoa; phylum Arthropoda; class Collembola; order Entomobryomorpha; family Paronellidae; genus Callyntrura; species Callyntrura sp. NNG-2020. The sequence goes on from JAHZNE010002985.1 coordinate 6,765, forward strand.
AAATGACTATGCATTTCAATAAGGTAAAACCTCATTTCGAATATGCTTGATGTATTCTATATAGAATGGTGAATGGCGATACAAGCTGTCACTGTTGGCACTTACTAGATTATTATTAGCAAATTGGAAACTGGCGAAACTTAATATTATAATATACGCACAGAAAATTGTTTTTAGAGAGATTGATGATAAGGAGTTTGCCGGCTGGTGCCGATTGCGCACAAGAAGACACAACTCCAAGTGTCCTCACGGCGCCTCAACTTCCCACAGCTCGCATATTTTTCCTCTTTGCTAATTTCTGATCCACTATTTTTGTGCAAATTACAAGCATTTTGCACCAGTGAGGTTTCCAATTGAAAAAACACTTAATAGCATGATCACCATAAAATGGTATCTATAATAGATATGTAATAATATATGTGCTTCATACAAACTTATAATGGACTACTTTGTTGTTTCTCACATTTTAATGTTTGTAGACATATTTGATAAGAATCTACGATACGGGAACGGGAAAGCGACAACTTTCGAACATCTTATACCTGGACACATGTGTGTGTGTGGTAACACACACTCAATGATGTAAGTTCTAAATCTAACAGCACAGCATGTTCTAAAAACACCTGTTTCTCTCCATTTCCATGTTTGGTTAGTTCTGCTTGTTCTATAACTACACGTCTACAACATACATTTCCATTCCATAGACATGAATGCCTTTTCCGGAAAAGTGAATGTTTACACGAATTTACAATAATTTCCATTATAGAATTCCAAGCCCGTAATTTACTCCAAAACTCAGGAAGTTGACGCTACTCACATTTATAATAGAGGAAGAGCTGAAAGGGAACTGGGTAAATGACATTTTTCAAGAGCTTTCCTAAGTCAAATGTCAGTTTACCCCATAATAAAAGACAATATTGCAATGGTCTATCAACGCAACGACTGATTTAAAACATTATTCTACGCTATTTTGTAGCGAGCTACCACATGCACACGAAACAAGGAAAGATACTCCCGTCTTGGCAATTTTAAAAGCAAAGCCGTTTCGATTTCACTAAAATGAAGTGACATACAACATAATGTTAATGGATAAACTGTGTAAATGGGTTCATAGGTATAAAATATTACGATTATGTGATCAGTGTGAGTTCATATGGCATTTCTAAACTTTGTTAGCTTCGTGTTTAGCTCAAAATGTATTAAAAGTGAAAAGAAAGGGAAAATTGACGAATTTTTAAAATGTTCGAAACGTTTGCATGAATGAGCTAGATAAAGAAGCACATAATATTGAAATAGACGATAAGCGATGAACAACTAAATACCTATCCACGAAATATGCGATTCTGTCTACCAAATGATGCGTTTGGCTTTTAGCTGTCTGATGACCATAAAAAATCATGCTAGTAGAGTTATTTATGTTTAAAAGTGTAAACACTTTAGTCATAAAAGTGACACACATTTTCGATTCTGAAGCAGATTTTCACGTAAAAATGGCACGATATTCAGTTACGCATAAACAGTTCTTAATGCATGAAATAATAATAAAAAACTAATGTGCAAGCTATTAATTTACGCATGTTGTACGCAAAGAAATTTCCACAAAAATCTGGCAAGTGCATGCCAAGTAAACTAAGTACATAAGTTAATCATATTAGAACGCAATCTGCGAAGCCATTTCGCATGTTCCTTTCCTTTCGAATCGTAAATCGTAGTTATTATCACGTTTTAAATGTTTCATATTATAGTTTCATGTAAATCTTTTAATATCACCATACAGCGTTCCAATTTCCGCTTTATTTGTTGAATAGCTGAATTCAGCGTGGGTTTCACGCACTTATTATGAAAAACAATGCAGTATGCAGTATCGAGAAATTCTTGATGACATGAAGTTCTGTTTACTAATATATATATAGATTTACTTTATACATTCTAATTAACATTTACAACAACCAACACCAAGCGCAATAATATCCAACAATTAACCATCAGCAAAGTTGTAGTGTAGTTGATAGTATCGTAAGTTGTAATGAACTGAGAAACGAAATGAAGCTGGTTTTATCATCTAGAGCATCATCACATTGAACATTAACAGTAGTTCTACATGGAATTTTTGTGAATGAAGCATCTCAGTATGCGTTTCTTCTTTTTAGATTGAAGCGTCTTTACACATACAGCGTATAACTGAAATGGTATCACACTACCCCAATTTTGACTGTATGATCACGATGGAATGAAATTAACTTCTTGATTAGAAATGAAATATGGCATGCTACAGATCACTTGTTTGCAATTAACAACTTATTAGGATAATGATATCTATCTATTAAAGTACGTACAAAGAAAAGCGGCACATAATGTTCCCATTCATACTAATTTCAAAAGGACTTGTTAGTCAATCTGGGGAAACGAAGAGAAAATTCATTGACTCTAGTAATGAATTACGCCATTTCCGTTATGTAACGTACATCGCATACCTATAAATCATTTGAACTATACTACCTATTAACTTTGGTATCATTAGGAGTTCAGTTGTGATACATGGGTTCGTCAAGAAGGTTTTTGCCTTATTCAAATTGGTTGTTTTTTACAGCACTAAACAAGGTCAAAGGTCTTGGGAGAACTGCCGTGTGCCACCGCACTGAAAGTACAAAGTTCACAGTATATTGTGCAATTCATAATTTTTACAGCTACATTTTAGAAAGGAAATTAAATGGAATAACGATTTGTAAAGGCATCGAAAAAGGTAAATGCTCAAATTGCTGTATATCGAAGTAACTCGTGTTTAAAGTATATGTGCAATAATTATTTTTTGATTCATAATTTATTTTAGATACTAACAATTGGTATACTTTCCTGGAACTAAAATGATATGACATGGCGTAGAATGCCAACAAAAAATTATTCTTGGGTGAAAGTCGGAAACTAGTATTTTCCTGTTTTATGTTTAGAGAAACACAAATATGCTCCATATTTATCGAAAGAGAATGATAGTATTATTGAATAATGCATCATTTCTACTTGATTTTATTTGGAGAAAGGTAGTGTGAAAGGTAGTTCAATTTTTACATGCTTATATACATAAGACAGCTTGAAAATTAATTTTATCACGATTAAAGTGTAGTTTTCACATTCCTTCACCGACACAGCATTCCAATATTTGCACAAATAAACGCTACTATTAACGTCGTCAGTGGATTACATTTTGAGTGAAAATTAATTTTATCACGATTAAAGTGTAGTTTTCACATTCCTTCACCGACACAGCATTCCAATATTTGCACAAATAAACGCTACTATTAACGTCGTCAGTGGATTACATTTTGAAATGACAAATATGAGATATGCTACTCCATAATTAAGTAGGCATGTAAAAAGATCACCTTCAAATATCTGAAAACATTCATGATATTTTGCATTCAATTTTTTCATGTGTCACAAGACGTAGCCATATGGTTATGCAATTTAGCTTGGTACGGTTAAATAAATGGCTTGCTCGAGACGTTCATCTATTGAGCACATATGTTGTGGCAGTGTTCTCAAAAATCGGACAGAGACAACAGGCGCCCTGAAACCCACACTTATTGTTAATAATAGAGCGACAGAAAGAACCGACGACTTCACTCGGACTGAATTCGTCATTAAAGTTACATTTATGGGTATCCGTTGAAAACCCTGCCTGTCGCCAAACACATTTCTCTGTGACATCACAGCTTCTGCTAAAGATTTTTTTTCGTTTATTTATGCTTCTTGTCTTCTGCTTTGTAACCAACCTAATCCGGCTTTCCCTACGGAAGTGCGTGGGATTCATTGTCGTATCGCCATTGTTGTTCCCCAGGATTTGTTAAAGTAAAATCTACACAGTTTACGTCTATTGTAGTAGTAAAATAAAATCAACAAACTGGTCGTACTCGTAATAGACGCCAGTTTTTCCGAATTTCCGGGTTTCTCAGAGAAATGGGTAGGTCCATAAATACTACAAAGAGCCCATACAAAAAATAAATATGAATGGAAATCAAGAGGCGACATGAAGAATTTATAAGACACACAAATATGTGCATCTCCTCTCCACCACATACGCAATGAATGCTTTCAAAGAAAAAAATCTCCTATGAAATAATGAAAAATATTTTCAAAATTCTGACATAATTTATGGTTATAGTAAATGTGTTTACGAAATTATTTTTACTGTCAGTCACGGTACTTTGAGTGTCGCAGTCATTCATGTAGGAATGCCGCAATGATATCAAAATACCTCCACCTATCTAAAAATATGCCTATCAGTTTATATTTACTTGGTTTGTAAACACTTTCTCTGTTGATATAAATACGACGCCGTTTAGGTACACGTTGTAGGGCGACAACGCATCGCACTTCCAGATTTATTTTTACACAAATTCCTTATGAACATACTCGTTCGTTATGTGTCACAATACGTAACCCTATAATAACATGCTTATTCACAACTCTCAATTGACTATGTATGAAGTATTTATGTAGTAGATTGCATATACGATATTCGCAGCGTAGATAGGTTAATAAAACCAAAAATTACTCGGTATGTGCCAAAAATAAATGTACTATAGTGTATTTTTGATACAACATGTTGTGTTTGTAGTGTTGTCTTAAAAATAGTGCTACCAAAAAAAATTTCATGTCGTTTTCTTCTTTGGCAGATACGGCACGTGCGTGAGCTTCATTTTCTAATTTATTGTGTTACCAACTTTTCAAACTTTCCACGACAACGCGAATTAAAGAAGTACTTTGAAGTGTATGTGTACTGATTTCTTTGAAGTTGAAAGAATTACGTGTGGAAAAAAATGAGATCGTTAATCATGTTCTGCAATGCAACAGGTTTTTCGTTTGTAAATACACACTTTGATGGATCACTCTCATATGAAAGGCGGTTTGCTAATTAACACAATAACACTGCCCATGTTTTCTCCATTAGTAAAATATTAATTACAGTTAAACTTGCATATCATGTCGCACGATTGAGAATTGCACAATCTGCCAAGAATAGTTGACAATCTCATTTCTTCAGAAACTATTTACAGCATCATCATCGCTGCTGCATGATAGCAGTGTATGCACCCTGTTATATTTATAAGTACCTTAGTATAATTGAGGAATCACTACTAAACTATACCTATAATAACTATGGCTCATTATAGAGATTTTATCCAAAACATTCCTGGAAAGCGGCGTTGTTTTCCGGCAAGGGAGGCACACAGTCCTCGTTAAAGTTTATATTCAACTATGTAGCGAATTAACTGAGTCAAGAGACACAGGTAGAAGGTAGCACTTTTTTCCGAAGTATTGACTCTTTGTAAAGAGCCTACTAACAGTTAGTTGGGAGTCTTCTACCTGATGTGTTTCATTTCATCAAAGAACGCTAACGATGTTTTCATTCCGGGAATCGAAAAACGGTATTTAATCCCACTTAATATTTTGTGTGATCAAATACCAGCGAAAACCATCTTATATCAGCCTTCACAAGGGATATTGTCTTCCAGCTAGGTTCATCTATCCATATAGTATTCAAATATCCAGAGTCTTTTTTCCGCCTATAAAGTTTCAGCACAGGGATACTGAGAACTTGCAGCGCATCGAATGGATGCCAAAAACACTTTTTCAGGTAGATTGTCATAATAGTTAAGTCTCATCATAATAAAACTAACTATACGTGTACCTCTTTTGTCCTTACAGGAATATACCCCATATCAGTGCGTGTGTGTGTGGGCTAAAAGATCATTTACTGGTTTGCCTTGTATAATTAATGTCTTACTCATGTTTTCCCCTATTACTTTACACTTCACTAGAACGCCTTGGTAAAACGAACCAATAACACTAGCGTCATTTTTGTTTTGCCTTCCAATTTCATCTGAAAACTTTAGTTGATTATTATGAGGCATCTGTCAGTCACTTTTATACGATCGTAAAAGTTGTATTTTACTTTGCTATTTATTTTCTGGAATTGACGTCGTTAGTAATGTTTTTAGGTAATGGCGTAAGCTTTCATATTGACAGACTCTGAAGGATTCAGGAAAATGCAGCAATCTATTTTCCGAGAAAAAATAATGAATTTAAAAACAAAATAATTTGCAGCGAGCATCGATATAGTATTCGTTTCATCCTAAATTAGTATCAACATCTGTTGCACAATTTAATAGCATGGAGCTCATTAAAAAGAAACACATTTTGTATTATCAACAAAAGCATGGCCCTTGGCAGTCGTTTAATTTTAAATTTACCTATTTCACCTTGTGTATTAGCATGTTGTTAGTGTCATTACATTTAATTCTTCGAAGGCACTGAAGGCAGTATCTGGCATTAAGGTAATTAAATCTCCATGTAGTCAAATGAAACATTCGCTCATTATTTATTATTAGCCTTGATAATTTAATGCGTTTCAAGTCGTTAGACTTAAGTTTGACATTTACCGATCAAAATGTATTCATTTTGATTATGGTTCGCATTTAAAATTTTCCCAATGACAAAACTATGTGAATGTAAAAGGTTCGATTTCAGTATAAATGTTCCATATTCTCTTGCCAAAAGTCGTACTATTTGTATACATAAGAATTTTATTTTCCAAGAAGATACGTAATTTTGATTAAAAATTGTGAATTTCCAAACATGGTAACTTCTGCAGTCTTTAGAACCACAGTACTCCGGAGTTTTTACATACTACTTGTATGGGAAAGCTCTCTGAATGCTGCTGACACGATCAATAGCACACCAAACCGAGAAAGAGTGTGGAAAATAAGGTCGCCAGATAAACATCGTAATGCCGATGAAATTTCAGGTATAAATCTGAACAGTGTGGATTCATATATGCCAAACTCTGTTGAAATCGTCTCAGATTTCCCAGACGAGCAGCTCGTGGATCAGAAACGCCTGCTACAAGGGGAAACTCTATACAACGTCCAATCCAATGAAGCTATCAACTCCAACAAGTTGAATCCATCATCAATGAGGAGAAATTCGAAACAGAATGGGGTATTGGGAGTAGATTACTTTGAAATGGAACTTCAAATAATTTTGGATACTGTCTTGGTAAGAGCTATCGAATCTTCAAATAAACACGTATTGGAGTATCTTGCAACATTTGTTCATACTGTGAATCACATGTATTCAATGAGTTACCCGGAAGGTGAAACATTTCCCATCTTTAAAGTGAAAGCAGTTGAATTAAAACTGTTAGACGTGGAAGAGGACTCAGAAATTTTCATGTCTGTTACGGGTGACGAGGTTCTGGACATTCAACTAGTTCTCACTCGTTTACGAAAGCAAGCTAAACGAGGAAAGTTTGACAAGTATGATCACACCATGCTCCTCACCGGCAGAGACTTGTACAGAAAATCTAATGGACAATATCAACCAGACGTTCTCGGAGCCGCCTTTCTAAACGGATCTTGTTCCAAAACAACATCTGGAAAATACAACGCCCTGTCCGTGGTTGAAGATGTTGGAGCTCGTTATCTCGGTGTGTATCCGGCAGTTCACGAGCTCGCACACAATCTTGGGGCGAAGCATGACGCGAAAACAAAACATTGTGAAGCAATACGAGGCTATATTATGAGCCCTGTTACAGAACGTACTGACAACATGTTTAAATTTTCCAAATGCTCTCTTTCTTCATTGTCAACATTCTTTTATTCCGAGTACGGCAAATGCTTAACTGAAGGGGGAATGAAGTCTTTGTTTCCAGAAAATTCTCCGGCCCCCTTTCCCGGAGAGGTGTATACAATGGACCACATATGTGAACATTTGGCAGCCATTAATTTTGGCAATGAAGTATCATACGAGAGCAAAGTGAACTCCGAAAAAAATCCGAACTTCTTATGCAAGCAAATTTCTTGCCACATTCTATTACCTGGAAATCGAGAGTACACTTTAGAGCCTCCCTTTGCACCTGGTGAATATGTACCTTGCGGAGATGGTAGACGATGTGAAAGTGGCGAATGTGTACAACTTCCACCATAATGTTAACAAGAATACATTTTATTCTTCTTCAATAGCGGCAATTCTATAACGACAACCAAGATAGATACAATATATGTACGACAACAACACACCATTTTACTTTTCCATCGCTGTAATGGGCCACCAGGGCAATTGTATGCGACAACTTCAGAAATAAAAGGAACTCCGTATGTTGGTATGTAACAACTTGTTTATAATGCTGTGGAACACAAAATATGAAAATTATCTTTAATTGTAAACTGTAAACATAGCTCATTATCAGATCTGATGTATATTTTAAGCAACGACAATGTAATAATACGGTTGATGATAATATAGATAATATAATGTATTTGCACTGATAGCACCATCTGTTATATTTGTGTTTTTTTATTTACAATTCCTATGTAGTATAAATCCAATAATTGATGTAAATATTCGTTGAAAAAAAGGCAGCACTTGGAAAACTCAAATTGCCCTGCGTATTTAAATTTGGAACAAACAAGATAACAGATTGGCTGGCACAATATTCTCACATTACACACTCAACCATATATATATTATTTTATATGTTCCACTAATGGAGTTTTATCCTCTCAGATTTCACTTCTATTTTCCTTTTTATCCCATTAGTGAATCTCGTAAACTCATTTTAGCTTAATTACAGACGACTTTTTGATTTCGAGGTACCTAATTGCTACCTATTAACCTGTGGTTGGCTGGTCCCTGCTTTTTCCTTGTAGTATTCAACTTGGTTGTTTTGTCTTCTAACTTCATGACATTAATACCCCGCCTGCAGGAGTACAGGATAATAATATAAAAGATGCAGTAATTCGAAAGAATGTACCTTTCTACTCATGCCATCGAAGACAAATGCAATTTTAATGTGGATTATTCCGGGCCGGGCACTAAAAGGGTAAATACAAGTTGTACGTACATTTGCATATCAAGACCAAAATCAACCTGTGTTTGACACCCGTGCATATTTAATAAAACATTTCATGACAAAAAGATGTATTTCGCATACGCATCATTGCGTAAGGCATCATCACCTTCTTATCTGTTTTCATCCGAGAAGGCAAAGAACAGTAGGTAAGAGTACAGTTCGATATCGTAAGAAAAAGACAGATACGGTGTTAAGAAGTTTTTACTCGTCCTCGCATTACTTGACCAGCGTAACCTTGGCACCACCAACTGCCTCTAGCTGTGGGGGTCGTAGTGTTAAAATCTGTATAATGAGCAGGGTTATTACTTTAAGCAGTAGTTTAAGCAGCAGTAGTGGTGCCATTCTACAAATAATTTATTGGACAATTATTCCGCATGGAAATTACTTGAGTAAGCAACTTTTTAAAGTTGAAAGTAATTAATTGTGTTGACTGACGTCTCCATCTCTTTTATATATTATTATCATTGCGTCTACCCGGTATGCCGTAACAGCGGTTGCACAGTTGCACTGCTGCCGCCGTTGTACGACTCCAACTTTGTAATACTTTATATCAGTTTACATTTACACTAATGTTGATTCGCACTGGTTTAAATGTCGCGGGGGGATCCGCTACTGTTGTAGTCATCAAGGAGTCATCATTTTTAAAACGTCTTATATTTCTGGTTGATAACAACATCACAGTCTGGTAATGAATCTTGCTGCGCTTAAATATGATAATGATAATGTAAATTGTTATTATGAACGCAATAACGGCGAACTGGAGAAATGATACCAACAGAGGAGGTTGGAGTTCTTGTAGTTGACAAGCTAGAGTGAGCTATAACATCGTTTTTTACATTTCAGTGGTACATTGTCATTATTCAGTGCGCTGGTGAGTCCTCCTACCATTTACCGCCATCGCCAGCCAGTAATCTTAAATTACAATCAAAACTTGCAATTTCCTTTTCCAAATGCGTACTTGTACTACCACCACATACCTAATGTACACGGTTGTGCGTACATTTTTATTGGTACACAAAGGACATTGCTATGTTTATGACAACATTAGCTGTAGGAGTCCAAAAATTAGAAGTCTCCTATTACTGCTAATGCATGCCTACTTGTGAGAGTTGTAAGGATTTTCGAATTTCACAAATCAAGAAGTATTCATGGGTCATGAAATTGTATTGCATCGCTTTTATAGTATACTTGGTGTACTTAACATTTCATGTGAGTGAACCGTTCTTTTGTAAATCTTGCCGTACGAATCAAGACGAGAAGAAAGGCATTTCATTCATAAGAGTACGTGAAAACAGGTAATTGAAGTAGAATAAACTTGTCAAGTGATATCCAGCTTCATTTGCATAATAATTTCCTGGAAAGCGAAAATTACAAACCGGTGGTAAACATGCCAATTAAAGTCCGTCGTGTGTGGTATCACTTGAGCTGTGACACGGTGCACTAACGAGAAACTTGAATTTTGCTGTTGACTTAATAATGCTTATTTACTTCAGGTACTTTAAATATATATGTACTTTGTACAAACGGGCGATATATGTATTTAATTGGTTATATAATTAATGACACCAGTACAATTACAGCTAATATTTTTTAAAATAACACGGAGTTGAGTGATGATGTGTTAGGTTACGCGTCCTAAGTGCGAATATTTATAAGTTGCAAGTATGAATATATTTATTCATATTCGCATGTTGTAATTGTATTTCTGATGGTCTATTAAATGTTTGACCGGCTAGAATGCTAGAATATATTGTATTGTAACTTGACTAGCGGTGAGTTGATGGGACAAATTGAAACAATATATGCAACACGGCAGAAATTAATTGCATTCTTTTGTTGTCGGAACAGTGATAGATGTCTGCGAGAGAACAACAGACAACAATAGTAGATTTTAGGGTATTCTAGGTTAAAGCTATTGTATTATTGTATTGTAAGTTGGTCAGTAGTTAGTTGATATTTTAATGCTTGCAAAGTTAACTAAAAGATTTATTCGAAAAATCAGATAAGTTTAAAAAAGTATTTTTAAAACATTGTTTGTTACGATGAAGTTTTTAGAGTTGAATTTAATGGTCACAAAAGCGAACATTCATTTTGATGCATGATTGTAATTTTTCGGCACTGAGGGAACCAAATGAATGTACAGAATACAAACATAATCGAAACAGTCGAGAGACGAGAAAAATGTAACCTGTTCACAAATTTACAAGGAGGAAGCGAATCGTTCCCCCACCTCTAAAATTTTGGACGAGCTTGAAGGGGAAAAAATAAAGCAGACGGATGCATCCACGTTATGTACTTCGTTCATAAATTGCATCCTTCTGACGCAAAAACTGCTTAATGATTATTAAAATGCTCAATCATATTTCCATTTTGCATACATACAAGGAGTTGATTGATTATTTAGACTTACAAGAAATGTCTGGCAGTTGTTCGAAAGATAGCTTTTCTTTTATGTTAAATGATAGGGGTGTATTAAAACATCCATGTCCAATTTCGGAGCTTCCACATACATATTGCAAGACAAGTGTACTTATAAAATTATTCCGATCAACTAGTATGATGAGTTCTAGTTACTTTTTAGTTGTTTAACTTTACAATCCCATCCCATGTCAAATATTACATGTAATAACCAGGTGATGCATTATGAAGAACTTCATAAAATATTTCTTATTTTGGTTTTACTAGTGCATGCATGAGTATTTCCTACCTCTTCTTTTTAGTCGTCTTAAGCTGCTTCGAATTACAAGAATATGATAAAAATCAGTTATCCATTACAAAGTATCAAACACATCTAAATTTAATCATTAAAAGTTAGCTAATTCAATCTGCCAAAAGCAGTGATATGTGATATTCTCTATCAAATATCGATGTAAAAATATATAGTAATTCAACAACTAGTATATTTCCCTTGTTAGTTATTGTAATCGTTTCAACTGACTCACACATACGAACGCTAGAGTACACATGCAAAACACATTCACATTATTAACTACGGAGAGCATTTTAATGCTGAAGTAGTTTATGCGATCAGTATGTTTG
>JAHZNE010002986.1:0-21162 GCA_027744055.1 Callyntrura sp. NNG-2020
CAACTTTTATGTAGCTGAGAAAACAACATAACCTGCTGCTACCGACTTTTGTATGGTCTAATGAAGTAGCTATAAAAGCTAAATGGTAACATGAAAAATACATGCTGCAGTAAGTAGTAATTACTGTCAACCTCATGTGTGTAATGAATGTTGTGAAGAGTGAACAAAAGGGATACCATGATTCACTTTCAAACAATTTTGTTATTGAAACCTTATAGCTGTCATACCTATCATCTCCAACGATTCTTTTTTAAGATCTTTATCAATATGCTTGCTGCCTCCAGCAGTATGTAACCAAATTTATTTATTTTGCGCACCCAAACAAATGACGAATGCTGATACGGCTTGTGTAGCAATAACCATTTACAAACTTGCTTAAGTGAGTTCGAGCAGGATGATTGGAAAATATTTTCCAAGAGAAAGTAATACGTTTCAACGATAAACCTAAAATAAAAATAAATCATCATAAAATAATAACAAAATGATATTTTGATAACAGCTTGTTTGTCCTGAAAATATACTTGCTACGACTTCTTGCACAGATATTAAAATTCTCGCGCTGAAATATGTAGATTGATATGCTGCCGTAATTGTGATTTGCCAAGTGATCATAAAACGCTACTGGTCATCTGAACTCTGAACATGCGGTGATTTCATGTTGTAGGCCATGAGTTGTGTGTGTGTATTTTGTCTTTTAATCTGGTATATATTATTGCGCGGGAGGTTTACATGTTTGGTCTACGTATGCAAACATTAAAGGTGAATATAAATATTGGATTAATTTGAATTGAAAATATGACTTTTGACATTTAATAAGCAAGAGAGAAACTACAAAACTTTCAAAGTTTCAGGTTTCATGAACCGTTGGGATTTGAGAATGCTTTGTTTTGGCATCATCAGGGATTTCTATTTTTTCTAGCACAATGTGCTTCAATGCAAACAGTGCATTGGCAGTATAAACCTGGTATGTGCTAGTATGAACTGAAAGTTTTAGACAGAAAAGAGAAAAACCCAAGCCACAACGCCATTTGTTGGTACATCGATGAGACCATCAGCCACGGGTTCTCACTGTAACTATTTATTTTTACCAATATGCTCCAGGTCAAAGAAATAGTGTGACGACCAGAAAGTGTAATACACAGTTTGTTCACGCAAAGGATTATGTATGTATTTGTGGTAATTTAATATAAAGAATCCTTTCAAGTGAAAGGAAAGGGCTAGATGGTGTACAACCATTGTCGTTATCCTTATTCCTGATTTGCTTTGATTTTATTTTATTGCATATTGGTATTCCATGATTTGCGGAGGGTCCACCACCATACGCCAAAATAATATACATACAATTGCTGTTGCAAAACAATATATGAGAATTACACCTATATGAAGAAGCGTAACAACTTGTTATAAAACTGATTGTATGATCCCTGCATATAGGTAGGTACCTCGGTATGTGTTTTTTAATATTGAGATTGAGATATCAAGGTCTATCATATGGGTTCTAAAAATTGTCAACAACAAGACGTTGATTTCGTACACAACATAAGTTTATACGCGCTCGCTCATAAAATGGGATTACAGGATACGTAAATATTTTCTGATAAGCTGACTGAACTTTTAAAGATTGGATTCGACTACCACGCTAGTATCTGTTTGTGTGCACAGTAAACAGTAAAGTGGATTGCGGAGGATGGAGAACGGAGTCCCTATTAAAGCTTGTGGCACAAGGATAAAGAGCAGCGATATGAAAGTGGAAAACATCTTAAATACATATTTACCTACAGTGACCCAATAAATTAAATACTATCCAAGTTCGTTCGCCGGTGTAAAGTCACATGAAAAAAGTATCGTCGAAAGAAAATATAAACAGTCGCTAACTCCTATATTTCTCACACTTCGGAAAACAGCGCTTACATAACTGACTGTCAGACAGTATCCGTTATAAAGGACAGAGTTCAAAGGTGGACGAACACAGCAGCTATCTTACATGACCTCTTCAATAGTGAATGGAGCCAAGATTTCCAATTTTATGGAAAGATGATACAACAGATATGATAAAAAAAACTAACAGAGAATTTCATTCATAGTGAAACCGTCACCCGAATAACAGCCTTTTGAACGGCGTAAACTATTTAATATTATAACTTATTCAAAAAATATTTTAAACTACTTTATTATCCCACCCATTCTCTTCATTAAAGTTTTAAAGTATTCAATCAGGCACACACATACATTAGGAATTAATGTTTTTTTTATCAGCATCGTTTAAATGTTATTAGTCTGTCAGCTTTAAAACGCCTTTTGCTTTCAGCACAGAAAAACAATCTACTTTGTTATTTGCAGCAGTGGTTTCTGCTCGTGTATTCCAAACTGGGGTACCCTATATGCCCATTAGTACTTACGACGGCTACCTATATAAAGCTGTTTACTTTTCGAAAAGAATAATAATGATGACAACCAACAGCCTGGCTCTCCTCACTTTTATTCCTCCACGTCGTCGTCGTACAAACTTGTAATGTACAATAAGTTGACTTGAACGTAATACGTATATGTAGCATCTTTTAGATGATATATTTGGGATAACTGTTTCTTGTACTGGTGTGCCTACATTCTAAAAATGCTAATTAAGGTTAACGCATGAATAGCCACGCTTCGTCTTTTACCTATATTTTATCATACATATATGCAAAAGTGTTGACTTGAATGATATCAGCAGCTACAAGTGTCAGGGTCGAATTTTAAAAATTACTGCCACCCCGTCGTTGACTAAATAGAAAGAGTTTTTTGATTTTGTAAAGCAAGCTAATTTAAAAATAAAATTTATTCACTCGTAAAACTTTTGACTTTGTTCATGATTCATGAATACAAGCACACAGATCTCGACGTTTTAGGTATGCAATATAGAGGTAAATATTGAAGGCGTCTTTTCATTTGCGCGTCGCTTGCCTCATTAGCTCAATCACGGCAATAGATTTTAATGACATATGTCTTGATCTTGTCTTGTCTGTCTCTGTAGCATTTATTGCTCTGTGTGTGTTACCTAATCTCTGTCTTCCCCATGAAACATATAGTAGCTCTTAGCTTGGGAGCTAGACGCCACTAATATGGTCAGCGTGTAAAAGAAATTTCAAACGTGTAAATGTACTGTAAATTGTAGCTCAAGAAAAAGTGTGCTGCTCATCACTACTTTTGTATGGAATCTCCCATCTTAATTCATAACATTAATCAATGAAGAGATGATCATTATCAATTATTACTATTTAATGCTTATCTCAACACAAACCACACAATAAAACACGGCAGCAGCAGCAGCAGCAACAGCATGAATGAATCTGTTGTACGTTAAGTGTGTTCACAAAAGATACGTACTGACTGTTTGTTTGCGTTGTTTTCTAGTCTAAGTAAGCGCAAACAACACACATAATTTTCGCTGAAAGGCCGCTTTATCACGTGCTTTTTATTCTGCAAAAAAAGAACAGCTAGGCTGGTTACACGATGCGTTCATCGTTATTTGTACAGCAGCATAAAATGATGACAATAATTGTGAGGTTTTCAGTTTGGTGTGGTACGTGCTGCTGCTGCGCTGCAGGTTAAAAATTATGCAATCTCTCAGCACGAACCAACTTGTACGACAATTTGATACGAAGTACATGGATGAAATATGCTGCTTTTGAATGCAATAATAAACAATCATAAACAGAAAAGTTTGTACTGTTCAACTGTTACCGTACTACTTATTTTATACACACACGCGTTTGCATGCAACTGTTTTTTTTCCTTCTTAAAACTTTTTGCAGAGCTATTAGAACGTCCCTTGCATTGCTGTCATAAAGCCGGTGCTACTTGAGTTGCCAGTGAGTTTAGTTTATTCGGCTTTTTCTTCGGCTAAAAAGAGACGACATGACAGTTTTATAAATGAAGCCATTAGTAGCCGCAACCGCACAAATACGTTGCAAGTATTAGCTTGATTATATGCTCATGCTCTTGCCACCATTACCACTAATGACTGCTTCCCATTTGTACTTTAAAAAATAATAACAACAAAGGGATTCATGAGGAGGACAAGTAAAAGATGGTATAGTTAGGCAGCTACAGACTAGAGAGGTAGGAAAAATGTGTGTATGTCACTATCTGGACTATCTACGCCTGTCTTCAGTCTTGGTAAAATGCAAGTCTAGTAAAAAGACGTCTTAGATATATGGCATAATGCATTACACATTACATGCTCTGTACCCCGCATACTTTTAACTACGTTTTTTTTCTTCAGTAAGAAGTGTTGCATATTGTTGTGAAATAATACCACATACCTTTGCTCAGAAAACCGCAAATAAATTCTTCTTTTTATAAACAAAGAGCAGGTAAGTAGGAATGAGTGTAAGTAGGAGCAACTGTGCGTATTTGCTATATAACCAGTGCTTTTACAATGCATAATTCATGCGACATTTTCCTTGCCAATATATAATCTGCGGTGACGGTGTTGTGAGGGAATATATGTACTTTGCAGCATAATTTTCAAGTAAAGTTTGCATGTCTTAAAAAGATAAAGCGGTGCTTGTCGTTACTTAAAATGACCGTTTTAATCAGTGAAGCCGTCGTATTGGCAATATCTTTATCAGAAAGTCGTCAAGTTTAATTAGATATGAATACATTACATTTATTATTCATTCTCTTACACAATAAAATGTGAACTTGCAGCAGTACGTTGGGTTGCAGTTGCTAGACTTGCAGGTCACCATCACCTTCACTGGTCACTCGTGGTGGTGGTGCCTACGTCGATGACACTGTAAATGGCTTCGTACCGACAACGATATCTCTTTATGTATGAACCTGCATTTTAATATATTTTGAAAACAAAGTGTTTGCCAATGCCAGCCAACCCAAACTTGCTTTCTTGTTTTTTTGTAACTCATAACCTGTCTGCGACCGCACCACAAACATTTTAGACATGTAGTACATCGTTGTGTATAATAAGAGTAAGTAAGCAGATAACGGTGCAACATGATGAGAACGACGACGACGACGACGACGATGATGATGATGATGAGCATTTCCAAGGGAATGGGTGAAGTGCGTTCAGCATTAAAACTATATTTGGCAAGGAGCATCATTAAATGCGCGTATTCGCCAAGGGTAAAAATCAATTTACTATTACGATGAACATAGACAAAATGTAAGTTTATCGTAAAATGTGCAGTCTCTATTATATTTCAAAAGAAAATGATAAGTAGCATATAATAATGTAATGCAAGTTTTCCACTGAAGGGCTATTGCTTTGACTTTTCAACTTGTTGAATATTATGCAATCACCCTCCCCGTTTATCGTATCTTTCTTTATTGTTCTCGCTTATTATTTTCCAATCAGCGTACATAAATGGCTTGAATCCTGAGATACGAAAGGATGATCACCAGCACAAAAAAACGATGGCGACCGAAATAAAACTACAATTCCAACACTGCTGGTGAATAAACGGATGTTAAACAATTGGCATATATGTAGACTTTGGTCATTGTGGACTTTTAAGTCGGTAAATACTGGTTCGTTAATGTGCTTTCTTGTGTAAATTACTTCACGCAGTTAAAATACTCGAGAATATGATGACTAACTGTGTGATACTTGTTTTTATTGCTTTCACAATTGTAGAGTACAAAATCTACTCCTTCAAACTATTACCTTTTGTGTGCACAGGCAAAAATATCATTGTACGTAGAACGTGTGCTTATAACATGTTCTTTCGTTGATTCATATTCTCAAGAAAAAATGCCGCGTGTAACGCTTCACGCACGATCAGATTGAGTGACTTCAATTTGGCTTCTTCAGTTCGCCCATGGAACAAAGTCCACAATGTTTTCAGCTTGGGCCAGCAGTTTCATACTGTATGTTTGTATTTATCTTCTTTCTCCCCATCTACATTTACGCTTACTTCGTCCTTTCGTTTCAATTTGAATCGTGGATGATGATGGTGGAAGTATCTTGGTTTTGGTTTTGATTTGAGAAGAAGCAGCCGGGACCAAACCCGTTCGTCCCGCTGTCTGCTCCTCACCGTTTCTTCATAATTTTTGACCTGTGATTCTGTCTTGTCTAGCAACAGCGGTAGCATTCTCGCTCTCAGAATAACGATACTGATACTAGTGATACCACAGAAAAAAATCGCGATGAGTAATTTCTTGATATTTGTCATGATCTTATGTTGAAAATTTTTAACATGCCATCAATATATGATAACAACACAGGCAATGTTTTAACGAAATCTACTTAGTCATTATTATTTATATTACTTTAGCTGCACATGTACCTAAATAGATACGAGGAGAAAACTATTTCAACATATCATTCATTAGTTTCATGGCCGCAGGAGAGAATATGAATATAATACTAATACCCACTCACATTTTGAAAAATATGCACACACTACCACACCACACGTATGTGTTTTTTGAAGATTAGGTGGAGCCTTTTTAGCTGCTGCAGAAAAGCCAACGCAAAATCAAGTTGACGTGTGTGTGAATGGACGGGCTAGCCAGGAACGTGTAAACAACGTGATTCGTTGTTTCGGTTAGAAATAAAAATTACAATGCATTCGTTCGTTTTATAATGGCGTCGGCCGACTGTCGACTTCAATGTAATTGATTTGATGGAGCAATGACTCCCATGAAAAGGTAGGTAAATGGTAAATATGTTTTTTTATATTTATACCGCAAAACAAAGTGTACTACATTGTCACGTTTATTACCGGCTTATTGGTAGCTGAACAACACTGCAATTGCAATCGCAGAAACAAGACACATAAATACCATTAAATTATGCTTAAAATAGTTCACAAAAAAATATTCGTCTTAAATGCAGTGTGTATCTATCCACACAAGCTGTAAGGGAATTAGGCAATTGAAAAGCAGTCGCATGCAACGTAGTTCAAAATCGATTATGTATAATCTTTTCAGCTCCGTAAATTATGCGTGCTGCAAAGGTACAGGTCGCGTTGCATGGTTAGCTGGTTCTAGTCTGGTGTATGCGTAAAAATTGATTTGTTTGAAAGACTTTTTGAACGATGCACAGCCTTGGTCACGCTCAGATATTATTTTAAATTGCCAAGTCTTTAAAATGTTACTACTTAGTGGATGTATCTATAGCGTGAACTATTTCCATTACGTTTGCTGCGCTGACATTCAGTGGCATAACACTGAAATTGCATTTCAACCGTGTAAAAAATCAATGTAGGTATATTTGAACATGCAAGTTGCAAGAAAACGAGCTGTTGCATGTTGCATTATTTAATTTTTTTTACTCGTTTTGTCTCCGTGTACAGAGCACAGCATGACGATTTTGACGTTGCGCCAAAATGCTGTCTTATTTTATTTTATTCTGTCCACTCGTTTGAGTTTGTATGACTTTGAATTTGAAAAAGGAATTTCTTTCGAACAAAAGAAATTGGAAGGTGAATTCATAAAACGAAACAAGATTGTTTGACGTGTGGTTGAGTATCAAGTCCATAAAGAGGAAAAAGAAGAGGACGGTGATGATACGATCACTATACTCTGATGACTTTGCAAATTAAATAATGACTTGTTTGACGTACGCATGTACGCAAAACAAGATACGTGCATGCATATAGCACATTAAAAAAGCACTGCGTCTGAAAAAAAGGTTTTATTGATTCTTATCTAGGGACATATGTACCTAAATTTATTGAAATTTTAGAATCTTTGAAAGACAGACGTACTACATATACGTAAGTGTAAATGCGTATGATCTGCTTATATAAATTATAAATGGAAACGACTGTGCATTATGGTCAACAATCAGTCCATTATTACTCACAGCAGGTATATAGCTTAGTGGCATATGTCGCCGCAATAAAAACGTACTTCGCTAAGAATTCAGGGGTAAATAGCCATGCATTTTTCAAGTAACTTTATCATCACGCATCAAAGGATGGTCGTTTGTCGGTATACATCTTCTGCCAGTGATAGTGACTACGGCGACTAAAATGTTAGTACCCTGGCAGAAGTCGATGTAGGTAAGTGGGGTTGGATAACAGTTCAATGGCGATTTAGTTCCAAGTTCCAATTGACGCATGAATTATATGGCGACAAAGCATACAAAATTAATTGTGAACTTTTCTTTCGACAACGCATGAATAATACAGTACGTAAGCCGGCAACAGAGTCCAGCAATTCCCAATAGCGCACCAGTATCACCTAACATTTTTACCTCATCTGTAGATGCTTGGTTTCATAAGGGTGTATAAATAAAAATCCAAAAGCTCGATAAAAGTATTGAAAAGGATTCGTGCAAACTTGAAAACCACGTGAAACCACTTGGCTGCTCCTCTGCAATGTAGTAAGCACGTAGGTAAATTTTTGTTGTTTTATATGCACGCTGTGGGATCAACCTACGTCATTGTTTTAATGCAACAGCGGTGTTAAGCGAATCTACGTCATATTTATCTTTCCATCTTTCTTCTTCGAAATACCTATTTTGGTGGAAATAGACAAAGCACATGAAATGACCACCCAAGTAAATTAAACTGACGCAATGCTTTAATAAATATTGGCATGGCGTAGTAGTTGTTGTGAGTAATAGGACGTCTGCAATTTTCGCAAGAATGGAGAAGACACGTCGCTAATTGTTGTTTTTGCCGTAGTAACTGGGTGACTCACCATATGTGCAAATATATTGTACCAAATTCTTCTTATGAACACAGGAAGACAAATCCGGGTGTATACTATGCATGTGAGTCCATGTGCATTTGGTAGTAAGAATAACTAAAACAATAAAGAAAATGATGTGGCCATTGGTAGTATATACCCGCAGTGACATATACATAGCAAGCAGACTAACCTACCTAGCCTACATATGACATACATCGTTCGCCAAAAGTATTCATTATTCATTGCCAATACATTGAGTTTACAACATTATAGAATCATTTTATCGTTACACGAGATATTTTTTGAAGATTACCCTCACCCTGTTTACTTGTTAGTTTCACAAGGTCACAATGATTCAGATTGCGTCTACCAAAGATAGCTTAAAATACTGGTAAAATATGGCGTATACGTATGTAGTATGTATATCACGATTTCGTCGAGACTGACATTTGCTGATCTTGACAGTGACAGAGATGTAACATGATGTCGTATTATGATGATGAGAACATTACGATTTACGATGCATTATAAATGAGTTAAAAATAGTGGACTTTAGACTTGAACATCAAGGGACATAAAATCGCAAATACAAGTTAATTTTATAATTTTTATATTCATACATCCTCGTTAATATCCATTGTACAAAAAAGTTGTGATTTACAAAACACAAACGTTAAATGTGAAACCTCTATGAAACAAGATAACTGAACTGAATGGAGGCACAAGCATACTCATTTTAACAAAAATGTTTTACAATTAACGCAGTGTTCAAATGATACATTGCTTTCTATGAGATATATTATTTTTATTTTCAATTTTTTATTATATTTTGCATAAGTATTTTAATTATAGTCTGTATGTTCGTTCGAGACAACATTCAATGCAATTAACAGTTTTACATCGATGATATTTGCCCTATTGCACTCCACGATATAGAACAAATCCATTCCACCTCATAGACTACAAGGGAGCTCATAAGGGTTCCTTTGTAGGTTTGGGGTTATAGTTTTCGAAAATATCTCCAAGGAATATTCCTTTTATTTTCCGTTTTCACTCCAGTTATATGTGAAAGCTACTCATATTTTGTGTCGCTTAGAAGCAAATGAATCAAAAAGTTTATTCCATATTTGTGTTCACTCACGAGGATGTGCGTTCACAAAGTTCGTGCAATTTTTTCTTTCTACGTAGGCCTCATTTCATAAATGCATACCTTAAAAGCATATCATAAATTTCATTACACGCTGACAATTTGACAAATTTCTCAAATATATATTTACTGTTTGGTAACTTGGTAACCCTTTATACTTCTTGGGCTTGAAATTTAATAGAATGGGGTCCATGAACACTACAAAATTAGCGTCTCTGTCTCATATTATTAGGTTGTAAAAATAGAATAAAACACCGGCACACACACTCTCCGTCTGTTTATTCTAGCAAAAACAAAAATACCAGAACGAAACGAAAACCGGTTTCAAAATGTGTTTTCATATTTTAAATTTTTGCAATGGGCGTGGAATTATTTATTTTTAACTGAAAGTAAAGTAAAAAAGTAAATCGTTGTTAGTTCCGCAGATCCACGTAAGATACAAAGGCTTACATGGGCTAAGGAACCGGGTTTACCTTTAGGAATCGTGTTTTGTTCTTGATATAGGCACATAAGCAATAAGCATATTATCATCGTTTTTCGTCCTCTAAGAACGAAGTTGTGTGCATCAAGGTTCCTCATGCTACACGATGATGGTTTAAGCATTGTTCCGACACGAAAGAATCTAAATCCCAGTATTAATATCTTTTAACTGATAGCCGAAAGCCGAGTGGTATTTTTTATGTTGTTTGTTATTACAGACTTTGCAGGGCCGACTAATAAAACTTGTGTGGCAGCGGCAGCCTGCCTGATGAGCCAACAACAGCGTTAAGCGTAAGCCCTCCACGTGCATTCGTAACATGCGATAAAATAATGCAAACTCGTTTTTTACTATTTTTTATTTGAGGATCGGCGATGATAACGCAACATTAGCAAAGTGATGAATCATGCCGGTTCTGTATGGTGTAGTGAATCGGCTACCAGCATATTGTGCACACACACAAGTACATTTAAGAGTTCGAGGTAGTACATTACATAAGCAAAACATAAAACATGATGTTATAATGTGAACTGGGAATTATGGTCGGAATGATGAATGGGAAACAAAAATTAGAATTTACAAAATAAATATATGTTGACTTCACGAAGTTGGCTAGGTTTTTGATGATGTCCACTTCATGGTCAGAAACGTGATTTACAAAAAGTGAGCCGATGGTTTAACTGTTATTTTCTGGGACTACCGAACATAAAAATTGCAAAATTGTGACGTGGTTTTCAACCATGAAGGTTCATGTGGCTCATTGAGGACCAACACACCGCTACTGCTTTAAAAGTCTTGCACAGTCTGTATATGATGACGGGCAGGTTTGAAAATCTACTTTGACTGTGAACTGTGAATGAATTGTTACTGTCAATAATACTATCAGCCAGGAACTGTAGTTAGTATTTATTATCATTTTATACCACCTGTTTAATTTATTTTTAACAATGTCTCACTTTGAATAGCATTTACAGCAGTAGTAGGCCAACAGTAGTAGGCCAATGATCTGATTTTGCAACTATCTTACCAATTAACGTGCGCTGACATGAAAGTTGTTAAGTAATAAATTTAAATTTAGGCGCTGGATTAAACAAGCTCAGCATTATCATTTAGCCTTCACGCTGTGATCTGCTATCAGTGTGTAACAACTAACAACAATGTGCTAGTGCTGTGATGTGATGCTGTGAATCAAGAACAAAAATGGTGATATGCCATTTCACGGGGATGACTTTAAAATGTCTGATGAGACGAAATGTTTAAAACTTTATTTCGAGATACGCGACCTGGAAATTCAGCGGTTGGGGTCAACTGCGATAAACTAATCAGTCAGGTTACAGTTTAAGGAATTATCAGGTAACGCGCATACAGATGCAGGTGGGATTAAAAGAAACAGTAATAAGTTCAACTTGATTCTTTAAACACTCCCATTCCACAAATTATTTTGTTTGTTACACCTATGTCGTTGGTCGTATTTAGTGAATATCACGTCCAAATCAACCTCAAGGAAAAATAAAAATTGAGATAAAAAGGTCATGGTTTTATTGCCTCCGCATGGTCCGCAAGTAGATGAATTAAACGGGAAACGTTGCACTCTTTCAACTTTTAATTCATTTACAGCTCTTCTGGTAGATAATCCTTCACATATCCGTAAGCACACACACTAAAGTCATCGACCGATGTTGGCTGTAGGCATTCACATTATAACTGTACTTTATTGGCTTTGGTATTATTTTTAGCATCAGTCGTCGGGTTCGTGGAAAGCACTAGAGACTGATAATTGATTTACTTATTTGAATATTTTTATTGAAATGGAAATGGAACGTTCTTCCTCTAAATGAGTGTTTATTAAGCACTTCTACACCTCTTTTTTTATTATCATACCTTACCTGTCCAAGTTAAAGCACCTACATCCGCATCATTATAATCACTGGCAGGTATTTTATTATCATGATTGTGCACGCTATTATCTTCCTCATCATTGCAAATACAGAGGATTAAGACTCGGTGCCAAATTGTGATTGTGAATGTGTTATAGTAATAAGACTGCGAATAACAAATGGCAATTTATATCTTGGGACTTTCAAAAAATCCTTTTAATCTCATCATTGCCGACATACTAATACAACATTTACAAATCCTGAGCATCACCATCATGATGATGATGACGAGGAGCGTAATATAATGAAAATGTTGACATCATGATGATTGCATACATTTCCAGACAAAGCCACATAGAGAATGAGTACTTTTTTCTATTATAAACAGTTAGCCAAAATAACGGCTTATTTGCCTGTAGGAAACTAACTAGACAGTTTGTTTAGTAGAGATGAGCTGATCGTGAGAAAGCAGCCTGTAATACTATCATCCTGTCATTACGACAGAATAAAATCCATGTTAAGCCCCGTGAGACGTCTGCCTCTGTGATATCCAATGACAATTTTGTTTCTTTGTGCCGTACTACTACTATATCAAGTGTTATTTCAAAAAAGTATGCATGGAAAAGCCGAATAGGTACTGTGGTGGTACTATAACTCAAATCCCAAAGCATATTATTACACAGTAGTAGTGTTTGATAGTTTATATAATGATTTGTTCTCACTGTGCTTTTTGTCCTACAAAAGAATCGCATCGTCACACAAAAAAATAAAACTTGCTTCCATCCTATTTCTGCAACTCCTCTGTGCTTTATCAAGATTGACAAAGCTCCGTATAACTCGTATACTTTTGTGGTAGATCATTAATCGAATGACAACGAAGAAGACGTGATCTTCGAGGTATTCTGCTACGGCAGAGCAGCGGCAGTATCACATATCTCTAATATTGAACAAATATTTTTTTATGTACTTCATACACTTTAAAGTAGCTATACGTGTAAATGTGCACTGTACACTTACCCAAAATAGCACATACATGCTTATTTGTAGCAATTTCATGTTAAAGTTATGTCATCAAATGACCTTTAGTTATCACTACTTTGTCACAATTTTCTATTCCTCGTGCGAGTTGAGTTGCGAGTTGTTGTTCGCTGATTCTCCCACGAAAGACAGGTTTAAGACATTCTGCTGACAGTAAATAATGACAACATGGTATTGCCGTAACGTAACGATTGTCCCCTGGCTATAGTAAGGACACAATCGTACACTCCAACACACTATACCAGACATACAGTGTATTATTTTCTGATGGGACTCTGTAAATGGATGCTTGATTGGTTTTCAGCATGGTACTGCTACAAAACGCCTTGTTCGATGGACTTGCGCAAGAGATTGCAAAAAATTCATCTTGAATTCCACTAATACATTGCCAAGTAACATAAAAAGTTATATAGAGTTGAAACTCGATAAAGGAGACACGTATACAAGGGACAAATAACTCGTAGAAGACAAGACGCAAGACAATATTTTTTTTCCATGGGGATTATTAAACTTTGCATGTTAAGTAGTAGTTATATGCATAACAGTCACAGCCGTGTCGTAGCGTTGCGTGGTTTCTTAGTTCTGTAGTAGTAGACAACATGTCTACCATTATAACCACACAAAGTAGCTTGCAAAATGGTATTTTTGTAAAGGAAACGACTCACCTCACACTACAAATTACTATTTGCTAATATTGACACTTTGCAAGAATCAACCTCAGTGTCTTATTATATCGGGGTAAAGCTAACAATATAAAAAGACGCTCGTGTTGTATAGTAGTTACCACTTATCATTTAAGTTGTGTGATGCTGGTGTTACGGTAATCCCCAACTTCGTTATACAAGAGACATGTCTCTTATAGACCGATAATGGTGGGAGACAAAACGAAGCTGCTAGTTGGTGTTTTACGTATATTAACTATATCAAGCTTTAATTAATGTAGTCTATTTTGCAAAATAAAGCATACTTACGCTAAATGTAAACACGCTCGTACAAGACATACATAATAAAAGTATTATATATCTGATCATTGTGATCACGCAGCTACCATGTGCTCCAAAATCAAGGATCAAGGATGAGAAAACACACGGATGACAGATATTGCTCTTTGGGGAAATTATTGAAGGTATCTGGTTAGCTGGTAGCCGAATTATGATCTGTGATTTTTTTCTTGTGTCGATTGTTTTTGTCACGCTCGGTCCATTTTTATGCAAACGTTCACACAAAGGAATGTTGGATCCATCAAATTGAACGTTTGTATACGAACGAATTGAGGAGTGCCAAGGAAAGTTGCATTGCTAAACTTCATAAATTTATGCCTCTTGGCTTTACTTTTGGTTCACAAAAGATTATGAAAGGACCAATCTTGTTGGAGCACTAGCTGTCCTGGTACATTTGCACTTTTTATGAGTAAGCGCAGAAGCCGAGGGTGGTTGTGTTGTATTCAATACGTTTATTTAAATATCTACGTTTATTGTCACCATAATATTATTGCCTGTGTACCTACCAAACCCACTATTCCTGCTAAAAAAATCCATCCACCAAATCAACTCAGGAAGATGCAAACAAGCAATCTTTTATGGGGAGCATTATTATATTTATAACACAGCTTACTACTCTAGTCCAGCCCTTGCTATTACTCGTATACAAGCAGAATGTTGTAAAAAGTTTAAAAGTACACATAAAATAATAATATGATTATTTTACAGGCTTGCTCTTGCTGCATATATTTAATTCTCAACATAGAAAAGCATACGCCCTCACGTGTTTTGTAATTCGATGCAAATACCAAAGACAAAACCAAAACACCCCAATTGCTTATATGCTTTTTACGATGCCATAAAAGGTACGGTTTCCATCAAATTAATCAATTTAGTCGGACATACAAACTATGCGAACAACGTACAAATTAACAATGTAAGCTGACGATCACGAGGAATTGTATTATGTTGAAGGGTGTTTACTGATATGTATGTGATTTTAATACTTTGTTGTAAATTTTCGAGGCATTCCACCCTAACCCCCAATATATATTCCAAACCAAGATACATATAGCTGTGGTAAGTGCAATTCATTTAACATTTAATTTAATTGACTGCGCGGTAGAAACAAAGGAAAAGCTGCACAATGAGAGCCGGTTAGCATTTCTCATGTCGAAAATCTTGATAAAACCAATAATTTTGAAATGGCGATAAAAATCGTACTAACATAAACAACTACACCATTATTATTATGACTATGACATTGGTAAGTGAGAAGGAAGCCTATTAACCTGAATCTGAATTGCAACTGCTGCTGTATAGAACGTACAAAAATATGTCAGTTTTAGGAAAGCGTAAAAGCATGTACCTACCTAGTGTATGGTGCATGGTGATGTGATACACATGTATCAAAAAGTTGATTGATGATTGTATCTCTACGACTTGGCTTATCAACTTTCCTATTATATTATGCAAAGTAGTGATAATGACAACTTCAGTAAGTAAATTAGAAGAAAATGGAACAAAGATAACAATAGGGTGTTGATTTTTATGTTCATGTTTCGTGTAATGTAATACGTTTTTGCGGTGGTGAGTGCAGACTCAGGAATTCATATTAATAAAAATACCTATTCGTTGTAGCAAGTCTGAGAATAACAGTTTGCGGGGTACTTAAAATTCTTTTGTCAAAGCTTGTCCCTTTCATTTATTGTTATTTGTGCAAGGAAATTAAGCGCAGTTTTATTTTGGATGTGTAGTGTAGTGTTATTGTATGCAAAATGCACTATCTAAATTAACTACCGCATGAATTTCAATGCTACATGTCGTCATTGCTTGGCTTGCCTGTATGTGAACACGAAATACCAAGAATCACACCAATTTTGTAGCAGTCTTGGCAACCTGCTATGCATGGATAGGCAACTTGAATTGCTTTTACAACCAGCATGAACAATTTGGGCGGATTATATTTTCCAAGGTCATAAAGGGCAACATGCAAATAATCCGTGACAACAAATTATCCAGGTGAATCATGTAAGCTCCGAAGAAAATNGGATTATATTTTCCAAGGTCATAAAGGGCAACATGCAAATAATCCGTGACAACAAATTATCCAGGTGAATCATGTAAGCTCCGAAGAAAATGTAATAGTTCTTGATATTACTGCTCATAAAAATAGGATCATTGGACCCAATACGTAATATACATATGTCTTCGCTATGTGTGCCATGCATGATGCATGCTAATACATCGCCATTGAAAATAGAAGAATGGAAAATATCTCCGTTGATATTTCAACGGACATGAAACTCGATAATGGCAAATCTATACCTGTATAATATAGCCTTAATTATAGTCTAATAATAGGACAATGCATAGTGAGTAATTAGCTGCATTTATATCTGGGATTCGTATCGAATGATACGGTAACATAGCACAAAAGGTCACTTCATCCCGGGAATAATGGAAAATGGTCTTCAGAAAAGTTCCTGTAGATTGTACGGATGCGCCAAGGTACTTTGAGACAGAATTTTCAAAATCACAAAAGTATGCTAGAGAGTCAGACACCGGACATTTTCATATTGGCGGGAGTGTCTCCGGGATAAATCTACAAGGTTCATTATACTTACAATAATAAAACATACGCTAAGGCACCAAATGAAACTGACAATGAATGAACAAAAATGTTTTATCCACAATGTATATGAAACGAGTTAAGTTTGGGCTTAAATCGTGGAATACAAAACGAAATGCTGCTGATTTCACCAAACTCATTTCTTCAGCTGGTCATTCATTTCACATGGATTTTCACAATTTATTTTTTTGCGATCGCCTAGAAACAATTGTAATTGGTAAAATTAAAATAAGTGGCGCAAATATGGAGAAAACGGAATGAGGTTAATACGAGGAAGAGCGGTGAGCATGTATCCCCATGAACGTTATCTCGAACAAATAGATGGTTTAAAGCTAATAAATAAATTATGATTGAATATTTGACACAAAATTTAAAACAAACATATTTGTCCTTTGATCACAGTCCAAGTTGGTTCTTATCATCGTTCGGCAATCGGAAATGCCAATTGTTTGCATAACAATAATCCCAAAAACAACCTGTCTACAATATCAAACGCAATCTTGTATACGCACTCGTCTATTGAGAGAATCAGATGGTCTTTGATTATTGATTATAGGGAGCCAGATATTTCAAATAATGTAAAAATATATGGAAAACGTATGAACATCAGAGACAGACATAAAATATTGATATTTTATGAACATCTTTAATACTTCAGACACTCAAGATGAATAATATTATAATAGTGTCATGCGACGATACACCTATGTACTACTACAAACGAATAGTTATAGTGTACTGCTTTAGGAAATGCCTGGCGGTGAAGATCATGCAGCAAGGACTAATGTCGTTTATTATTTTTATTTTAGAATTAAACGAATGCACGCACATCACATTCCTTTGGTATTCCAATAGTTATGTCCATTATTTCTTTGCGATACGACGCGTGGCAGTTTAATTCTGCTACCAAACAGATAAAACTGATAAACTAGCCAGGCCTAATAATTACTCCATGGGCATTATCTTCATTAGCATGCCTTTCTCAAAGCAGTACCATGACACAGAATATACCATATATGCACATGAATATGTAAAACTACGTAAATGTACATATAAGCAAATTAATTGAAAATTACAGCACAAGCTAAATATAATTGAATTAAACATCAGCTCAGGTGTTCTTTTGGGAATTAAATGTTTCAATATACCATAATACCATTTACCAATCTAAAAATGAAATTGGTATTTAAGTATCAGTACATCTGGTTATGACAAATTATGATAAAAACAATATCATTTATTTTTGCTCATGATGAAATTAATATTTTAGTCATCTGTTTTTTACTTGATGCCTTCACTTAAGTCTATAACTCTCGTTGAAAAATTGAAAAGGTAAAAATAACAGATTAGCTTCGGGTTTCATTAAAGTGGTTATTTACTATACTAAAGTGTGGTCAACGTATATTCTAACTAGTTATCAATTTTAGCCTAACTAAATGAAATGTAACATACACACTAATAATCCATTCACACATATCTTTTCTAAACGCTTAATACTAACAGCTATAAACTAGAAAAATGGGATGGTAAATAGTAAATAGAATGCAAAACAAAACGAAGAAAATAGCAAACAATAGTAATAATAATGTATATAGCCAATATTTCTGATCATGATACGTACTAGTTAATTGAATTCAATATCATTTTGTACGAAAACTGAAAAATGAAATGTAGGGCGGTATCAGGGAGTAATATACATATCTTCTGTAGCTGATATTTCCACTTCTTCAACGGCAGCAGTAGGGGAACCAGGAGACGGTGTCAAATCATTATGGTCGTCTTCATCCGCAAACAGATGATCTCCTTCCAGTCGCCGAATGGCCTCGACAATAGATTCTAAATTGTTTCTGCTTACTGTGCGGCATCGCGGCGTCTCGTCATGGACAATAACCCCAGGCGTTGTTGGGCATATATTATTCAATTTACCAGCATATTGTTCCTGTGCGTATCTAGCAGATTCAGTAAGCGACTGATTTTGTAATTGAAGATTCCGTATTTGAGTTTCCAAATTTCTCCTATGCAACCTCTCATTCTCCAGACTTAATCGAAGACGCTTTGTCTCTTCACGAAGCTCTGTTACTTCTGATTGCAAATCTTCACCACTGCCACTGTGCTCTGAATACAAACTGGCGACTCCTTCATCATCTACCACCGATTCCATCTGTGCAGTGGATGCTTTCCTTTTTCGTCGGTTTCCAGCTCCCGGCTCTTGTTTCACAATCGGTACAGCATGATCATTCGTTGACACGACAAAAACTTCACGGGCGAAAACAGGATTTTCTTCAGGTTTACCTCCAGACACCATCTTTTCTAATTGAGCATTCCTCATGATCAACTCCGATTTTTCGTTTAAAATCTGCTGAATGTACGTCACTGTTTTCTGTAAAATGGCTGCCTTGCTAAGCTTTTGGTCATCAGTGCAGGCTAAAAATCCTCGCAATGCCTCAAAACCGTTGTTTATACCTTGCATGCGACGACGCTCATTTGAATTTGCCACAAGCCGCCTGTGTCGCCGCACTTCCTCAGTTTCAATTTCAGGTTTCTCATCTTTAATCAGGTTTGACATACCCACCATATCAAGGGGATCTGTGTCTAGGTCCATGTTAAATGTGTACTCCACTTTAAGAGATTCCACAAAGCTATATGTTAAAATAGGCCCGCTTATAGCGCGAAGAAATTTGCTTCGACAAATTAAACCTGAAACAAAGAACACGCAAATTTATGTAAAAATATATTCTACTTCAGCATTCATAGCAGCTTATTGTTTTAATGCTTTAAGTATTTTATACCTTATACTTTCTGCTCGAATGCAAATTGATTCAACTTTTATTGACAATGTTCGTGTAAAAGTAAATGGTCAACGGTATGTCAGCTGTATCGTAACCGTACCTCAACCAAAATGCATGTCATCTGTTAAATAAACAAAAGTACACGTACAAATTTTCTGAAAACATGTGAGTGCGCATTATAACTAGAAGATATATAAAAAAAATGCCATGTTTAAATTACCAATTGTTTCAGTATTTCATATACTTTTGATAGAGAGCTGTCACGGACTCATTAACTTTAACTCACGCGCAAAGATGAACCATAATAGAAGCCGATAATCATTAAAAAGTCAACAGCATTTATCGTCAATCGTAGTAGCTTAGCCGCTTCAAACCGAACAAGACTTGTCCATCAGAGTTCTAAAAACCGCAGTAATATTATAACAGCGTTAGTTGTTCGGCTTTTACCATTTATCTCCGTTGCCGCAAAATCTTTTGAACGAAACTTTTTGTTTAAATGTCGTAATTGTTCCCAACAGACATGCTAATGTATGCATAACACATTTGTCACTCAAAATCACTTGGAACTGGAGTCACCTGACCGTGCGAATCTCTGTTTTACACGCGGGTAACGCTTCGATTGAGCCAGTTAATATTACCTAGCAAATTAGGCTTGTTTTGTAAGAAACGGTTCATCCACCCTGACAAACACCTGGTAATGCCACTATTGATAACTGCAAAAACAACTGATTAATTTGACTCGGCTGACAAAGTGAAGAAATTTTGAATCCTTTACGTTTGAACTGAAACCACAATAGGAGCCTACCGAAACTGCATTTCAAACCAGATGAGAGTCCCAGTCGTGTAAATAGGTTGCGCTATATGCATATATCCCATTAATGTGTATAAGTAAGTATTGTAAAAACACAGCACGAAAGAATGATGCTTCTGCCTTGGTTGCGAAATCCTTCGTTTTCTGCAGAGCCGGTAGAATTTTCCTGAAAGCCCTATTTTAATCACAAAATCATCATGTCATACCCACTATGACTTCCTAATTTAGGAAACGGTTAATATCTGATAGCCTGTGAGATTTCGCATTTTCAATGTTAACCCTATTCAGGGTTTTAGTATACTGTAATTTAAAATATATATACATTTGCTTTATTTATAAAATCGGCATTTTAATTTGTATATATAGAATCAATTATTTAAAAAGTAGTTCTGCACATAATGGTTGATAGAACATAAAAGTAGTGATTTAGAGTTAAACTTTACTATTAGGCAGCATATTTCAAATTATTCGTACATTAATATTTTAATTAACGCTACTCCAATGTCTGTCAAGAATTTGCAGCCATGAAGAGCACGCAGAGCACAACACAAAAATTCTGCACTAACTTTACGGGCTTGCTGATCTGATACAAATGTATTTTGTGGATCACATACATACATAACAAACATATCGGAGACCGCACATACAGACCGTATAGAAAACAGCGGACACAGTACACACACAACCGCACACGGTCGGTATGTGCCTGTGCCTATTTGATTTCGATATAATTTCTTAAATATTACATGGTATATTGAGAAGTG